>VZRI01010356.1:161447-179726 GCA_013397515.1 Upupa epops
GGACCCTGCTGGCTCCTGTTCAGCCGGCTGTCATCCAACACCTCCAATTTATCACTCTTCTTCCAATCCAGACATAAAAAGCACCCTACATCTTTTCGCAAGCTCCATCCTTTTCAGAACAGCTCGTTACGAATCGGTTCTGGAAATGCTAACACTAAAACACCCCCACTGATAGAGACTGTTTCAACAATGTCTTTTGCGACTGAGGCTGTTTGCGAGTCCTTTTAAAGAAGAGTCACCACCGACTGCAGTGGAAACACACAAAACGAACGCTGCCAAATTGATGAGACAGTAGAAGAGATGTAGATGAAAATGTCCTTCTTGCCTGTGTGCAGCAGCACAAGGAAAAGCCTTTACTTTTGCTTCAGACATTATTATTTCATCCTTTCCGCTGCATGCTGTTTAGCAGAAATTGCCAAGTTGAGGATGCGCTGACGTTTCTTCCCATTAACCAAACGCTGGAGTAAACTCAATTAGCTGATAGAAATGATTTCCAAATGACTCGGTGCTTATCCACTACACAGCGAGAGAGAAAGAAATCAAACGCACTTCACAATTCACAGTCACAGGAAACTTCCCCTGGTTCTGTCATCAGTCACCAAAGAGATGAAGCCAACGTCCACCCCTCCACAACGGCTCTTCAACCTCCTCTTCTCCAGACTCATCCTGCCCAGCTCCCTCAGCCTCTCCTCACACAACTGGTTCTCTAACCCCCTTCCAGGCTTGGTAGCTCTGCTCTGGACCGGTACCAGCACCTCCCTGTCTTTCCTATTATGAGCAGACCAGAACTGAATATGGTGCTTGAAAGGAGGCCTCCCAAGGGAGAACTTCCCGTTTGCTGACCAAGTATTCCTGATCCAGACCAGGATGCTGTTGGCCTTCTTGGCCACCTGGACACGCTGCTGGCTCTTAAGAAGCTGGCTGTGTCCCAGCACTCCCGGGTCCTTTTCTGCTAGGCAGCTTTTCAGCCACTCATCCCCCAGCCTGTAGCAGATATACAGTAGGTACTCTGCCTGTCTTTGAACAGCTATCACCTTAGGACGTGACTCTTCTTCCTATTATCCAACAAAATCCTATTCATGCTGTAACTTTTAGGCTCCTGAATTCTGTCACAGCCACCACCATTTAGAAATAAACAGTTAGAAAGAAAAGGCTTTGAAGATACCAGATGATGCGAATCCATTCAGTCTTCTAGACTAATCCATCATCGCCCCAGAATTCGCTCCAGTTTGCTTGTGTAGTCCCCACAGGATGCTCTGATGTCCAGAGGACCACAGGGACACTGGCTGCGCAAAGCAACTACAACTTCCTTTTTCACAGAAGCTCAAAGAAAGCCAAGCGAGTTCTCATTCCATCAAAGCCAAGGCAGTAAAAAGAAAGGGGTGGGGTCCTAGAATCCTGACCAGGAGATAAATTAATTCCTAAAGTCACTCCAGTAACTTTGGCTTCCAATCCTGCTGTTTAGTAGCTCCCAGTAAGAAAAAATGCACCTCAGCGGAAAAGACCCGGGCAGACAAAAACCACAACCCCCTCCCCCAGAAAGAACCCCCAACCCAAACTTGGAATGAACCCCGGCCAGGGAAAGTCTCACTGATCTCCCTCAGCTTAGTTCTTCCTCCAGATTCAAGGAACTCTGCTGGCATAGAAATGTTAATTCAGTTCTTCCTGCCCTGCAGTCTTGACTCAAGGCCGTTTGATTTCACAGTGCCAGCACTGGCAGTGCACTGTTAAGGAGCAGGGCCATGCATTTGTAGAGTGAAGAGACATGACTGCAGCATGTCCACGTCTGAACTGTGACAGGCTTTCACTGCAGAAACTCTGCCCAGAGTGCCTTGGATAATTTGGTGCTTCCTCAGAAAGGCTCAGTCTCCGTGGATGCAGCAAGGCAGCAGATAGACCTGTGGGCACAGTCTGAACTCTGGGACCTACAGATGCAGAAAAGCCCTCTGAGCCCAGCACCTAAACATCACCCCAGCAGCCAGACCAGGGCACCAAGGGCCACAGCCAGGCTGTCCTTCAACATCTCCAGACACGGGGACTCCCCCACTGCCCTGGGCAGTCCAGTCCAGGCTCTGAGCACCCTTTCCCTGAGGAAGGGCTTCCTAACAGCCAACCTAACCCTCCCCTGGTGCAACTTCGAGTTCTGCCCTTTTGTGCTGGTGCTGGTTGCCTGGGAAAAGAGTCCCAACCCCGCCTGACTACAGTTTCCCTTCAGGGAGTTGCTGAGGGGAAGAACGTCCCCCCTGCGTCTCCTCCAGTCTAAACACTCCCTGCTCCCTCAGCCTCTCCCTATCAGCCTTTCCTTCCACTCCCTTCACCCCAGCCTCCTTGCTCCTCTGGACCCACTCCAGCCCCTCAACCTCTTTCTTGAAGTAAGTGGCTCAGAACTGCCCCCAGTACTCGAGGGGAGGCCTCCCCAGTGCTCAGTCCAGGGGGAGAATGATGTCCCTAATCCTGCTGGCCACACTAGTGCTGATCCCAGCCAGGATGCATCCATCCAATGTTTTCCTCCTTTTGGACAATCCATACAGAAGGCTTCTCTGACTTCTCTGTATTTTTAGAATGACACTGGTATTTGTTGTTTTGAGCCCCAGTATGTCAGGGATAATACTCAGCTGCAGGCTTTATGGGGTATTTGCAGTTATAACTCAAGAGGCAAATCCTTTGTTACAAACAGTGGGATAAATAACAGGGATTTACAGAGTGTAATTATGCCGAGAAGGTTTATGCAGAAGGATACGAAGAATGCTGACGGGCCTACAGCACCAGTCGTGTAAGGCATGGCTGAAGGAACAGGGGGTGTTCCAGCTGGCACCCAGTGCCCCTTGTCCTATCACCAGATGCCCTTGAGAAGAGCCTGGCTCCATCCTCCTGACACCCACCCCTCACAGGTTTAGAGACAGGAATGAGGTCCCCCCTCAGTCTTCTCCCAGCTCAAGAGACCCAGCTCCCTCAGCCTTTCCTCATCAGGGAGCTGCTCTCCTTCCTTCATCAACTTTACTGCTCTACGCTGGACACCCTCCAGCAGCTCTGTGTCCTTCTTGAACTGAAGGGCCCAGAACTGGACACAGTACTGCAGATGCAGTCTCACAGCTCCTGTAGCCTGCAGTGCCATTTCCCCCTTTCTGTTGTGTAAGCTGAAAGCTAAACTTTTGCTTTCA
Organism: Upupa epops; assembly: GCA_013397515.1. Taxonomy (NCBI): domain Eukaryota; kingdom Metazoa; phylum Chordata; class Aves; order Bucerotiformes; family Upupidae; genus Upupa; species Upupa epops. The sequence continues at coordinate 164,609 of VZRI01010356.1, forward strand.
CACAGTATCTTGCCTGTCTCCAACACAATGTCTTATCAGCTTCCGTCGGTGTTGAAGATATGCTAGCAGCCAAAGAAGGGGGACTTAGCAGATTCTTGAGATTTTTTCTAAACCTCCTGTTTTCTTCCACGAAGTGTTAATGCTGCCATGCAGAGATGAATTCAGGCAGGCTTCAATAGGAAATGGTACTTGTTTAGTTAGCATGACTCATATTTGAATGTCTAACAACCTCCCTGAGAAGCTGAACTCTCCACAGAAAAAGAGTTTAAAAGGTAAGGAAAAAATCCACAAAGAAAAGCTGGGACTTCAAAAACTAAGGCCAGGTGATTGGTTTTGTCAGCATCATTCACCAGCATCCCTTTAAATTCACTGCAGGAAAGAAAAGCAACCCTAAAAAAGCAGTGAGATGGGCAACCAACCTTCTTTTATAGCCCATTCTTTTCCTAACCCTGGTGCCAGGCAGACTGGGAGAATTTCCACCTTTGTGGCAGCGATCAGCCTTGAAAATCTTCTCCAAATGCTCTTCAGCAGCAGATTTAGAGAACTGCCCACAGAATGAGTGAAACAGATCATGACAAACCTGCTCTGGTGAAACACCCATTTGTCTTCAGTTCTGGTCCCTCACGATAGGAAAGATAGGGAGATGCTGGAACGGCTCCAGAGCAGAGCTACCCAGCTCAGGAGGTTGAGAGAACCAGTCGTGTGAGGAGAGGCTGAGGGAGCTGGGCAGGGTGAGTTTGGAGAAGAGGAGGCTGAGGGGGGACCTCCCCACCCTCTCCAGCTCCCTGAAGGGAGGCTGTAGAGGGGTGGCTGTTGGCCTCTTCTCCTTGGTGCCTGCTGACAGCAGCAGGGGCACTGCTCTGCAGTTGAGGCAGGGGAGGGTCAGACTGGCTCTGAGGCAGAGATTCTCTGCAGCCAGAGTGGTTGGGCACTGGCAGGGCCTTCCCAGGGAGGTGGTGGAGTCCCCCTGCCTGGAGGTGCTGAAGAACCCTGTAGCCATGGTGCTTCCCGCCCTGCTCGAGGGGCAGCAGGGAGGGGGTCAGGCTGTGTCTGTCAGTCTCTCAGGGACTGAGGGGGTTTGTTGGGGTGGGGATGGTTGGACTGGGGGAGCTGGGAGCTCCTTTCCAACCAGGATGATCCTGTGATTTTAAAGAACTCCAAGATACTTCAATTAATAATTCCTGCTTTCCCTATCTTTCTGCCCATCCATCTAGTGTTCAGTGCTGCCACCCGGTAAAGCTGATACCTTAATCTGAACCCTTTCAAGACAGCCAGCTCTGACAGACTGACTTGTTTTTAATGTATTTTGATAGACAAACAAATCTCTAAGTGCCAACAAGTCTGCATGCTTAGGATTCAGTACTCAGAGGAGCAAGAGATTAAAATCTAGTGATTTTGCAAGACAAGTTTGTAAGGGCTATAAATACAGCTCACAGCATCAAAAGACTTCATCAGCCAGACATCTGAGTAGCAGGAGGAGATGCAAAGCATAAAAGAAATCAAATGTTCAACACCAACGTACTCAATTGATTAGGAAATACTGAAAGGATGACTCTCCCAGGAGCCTATTTCTTGTGGATATATGCCAAACATGTTTATGACTTCTCCTAAAAGACCTGTCTTGCTTTATCCTGATAGTAACAGATAGCTCGTGTCACGCCTGCCTTCCCATGCTGTGAGTTCCACAATAAACAGAGCTGTCTGCGTTAGACATACTGTCCCTCTCAGGCACCTGTCGGCTCCTGAAGGGGGAATAAAAAGAGCCTGCTCTGATGGGATGGATTCATGAGCAGGATTCTCTGACTTTCCCAACTGAAGCATGAGCACAGGGCAGGCAAGCACAGACAGTGCCACAGAGCGTGCAGAGCACCCTGCAGGTGCACTGACCACTCAACTAGCTCTGCAGACCATGATGCAGCATGGAAATCTCCCTGTCCTGAAGCAGAACTGCACACCTGCTGAACTGTGCTGCTGATTCTATCATGAGCATGGCAGGGAAGTCACCTTCCTGTGATGCCTTAGTGCAGGAGCACTCAGGGGGGATGTAAGACAGCAGCAGGCACCCACAAGTGAGTGCTCTGGACCACCTCACCCAGGCGGTACCTATGTCCAGTTCTTCCCTCACACAGAACTTGCCCAGAGAGACTGCAGAGCACACTTCACGCCTCCTGTGAAGTCCCCAGTGGCAGCACAGGAGACAGTTTGGGAAAAAGTGTTACAGGAGGAGGGCAGAAATCCATGAAACTGCTAACAAAACCACTCAGAAACCTCCTGATGCTCACTGGACTGAAAGTGCCTGGCCTTTCAAATATAAAGTATACAATACACCCCATAGCAGACAATGCTCTCTTCCACCGAGACGGAAGATGCCCACTGGCTGGAGAGGACTGTGAAACCAGCAACGGCTGATGCTCTGCCCTTTATCAGAAAATAGATGTTGAAGGAGTCGAGCCGGGGGGCGGGGGGAGGGAGAGAACCAACCTCAACCATTACACAGAGCTCTGTTTCCACTTAGTTTTCCTTGGGTTTGCTTTATTCTTTTATTCCACACAGGTCTCAAGCTGGTAAAGCTGAGAGCAATCTCAGAATTATCATTAAGGCTGGAAAAGACCTCTGGGATCAGCTGGTATTTACCTGGCAGGCCCCAGCTGTGGGTAAGGTCCTCCTCAGAGCATGACAGCACTACTAAGAGCTTTCCCACTAATTATTTTCACCTAGTTTCTACTCCCCAGGTCAAAACCAAATTAAGATCCTCAAACTCTTAGTGGGGATTACTCCTTCTCGAAAGAATTATCCTGAAAAACTGCATTTCAGGATTAAAGAAGCTCTAGGTCTGTTCCACAGAGGCACTGTGGTTCCTATAAAGAGCAGAGAGTTTATTTATCAGGCAGCAGAAAGGGAAGGACTTTCCATCGGGTGATTTTGAAACTCTTGGCCAAAGGTTAACTTGGTTTTAACTTCAAAGTACAGAAAATCTCAGTTGCTGAAAGAACAGAGGAAGGGCTGCCCTGAAAGCAGAACTTCAGAGGGATGTTACCAACACGAAACCTGGTGATGAAGGCACATAAAGCTGCCTCCTGTACTACACCTTCCCTCACTCTTGGGCTGCACAGTCCAATCCTGAAGAAGTGAACAGGCAAGGTCTGTTTGGGAAAGTTTAAAATACAAATCATATTTTTCTGGCTGGCAGCACCGAGGGAGGAAAAGCAGTTTCACTAATTAAGATCTGAACTTCTGCTTCGACTTCAGCTTTTCATTACCTTCCTAGGTGTTTAAAAATATGGTCCTCATTCAGTGCAGGGTGCAGCACCCGCGGGGCAGTGAGTAATGGTTTTACTCTTCCTTCAGTACTGGCAGCAGCATGTTGGACAGGGAAAAAGAACTTTGATTTCCTATCTATTTGTATAATCAGTTTATCTATCATCTGCTTAATTCTTACCCCCCAATGCATGATAGAAACAGAGTGTTTAAGGCTCAGTACTAGGCTGAAATACACTGGCATTGACTCAGGCAGCTAAGCAGTGACACTGACTTGGAACTGAGGACAGCCTCTGGCCCCAAACTTACTTTGCAGTCGGTAAGAAAATCCATGAGCTGAATCTTTTCCTTTCTTTCAGAAAAAGGAGACAAAACAAAAGGGTAATCAGCCAGGAAATGAGTCCAAATCTCAACTTAAGGTACCATTTTGAGGAAAGTAACCGGTACTAGAGACAAAGCAGGTTCCCTACTCATAACGCTCAAAGGATAGGATTACTTCATGCGTATTTTCTCTCTTCCATTAACTGAGAAAGTAGAAAATACCAAGCAAAACAGCAGGCAGATATCAGGTATCTGCCGCGTTACTCGCCGGAGTCTACTCTGCTGCAGCCCTGCAGTCTCACAGGTTACTGAATTCTGCTTTAGTTTCAAGCTTTCCTGCTCCTCTAAACACAAACACGATTGTTGTTTCATAACCAGCGCTGCGTTATGAGGTGATTTGAGCTGTGGGGGTGACAGCTGGCAGGAACTTTCTGAATCGAAGGGTCACTCTCACACGAAGCTCTGTATTAGCTCTCACAAGACGCACTGTTTACTGAAGATGATTACCCATGAGTAAACAATGAGTCATGATAGCCTTAAAAAAGCAAACACACAGAGTTAAAGAGTAATTTCTAACGAGGGTGAACAGACAGCTCTGAAAACTGAATCGCTTCTGTGCGGTTTTTTTTGAAAGAAGTATTAACAACCAGGGGAACAGAAACCAAAGCAGGTAGCTCTGACAAGGAGAGGCGGTTGCTTTTCCCACCCCACACTCTCCCCTGTGTTCTTCTCCTAGCATATCGCTCTGGGAATGCAATCTCTCATGCTTTGGCCAATCTATAACCTCCACACAGTTACTCACAGGGTTTTTCTGAGATGGTACTATTCCACACCACAGGTTCTAACAGCTTGCTGCTACATCCCAAAGAGTCTATTTTTCTAGAGAAGAACCAGAGATGGCCAAGCGCGGAGTGGATCACACAACCTGTCCTACAAGCTTCTTAAATTACAGACACTTAGCCCTCCCGAATCAGGGTCATGCGTGCATGTAAGCTGCAATTCCATGAGGTGCTCCTCATTTTTTGGCTGACTGATAATAAAAGCACTGAGTAGCTTCAGATGCTATGATAAGAAAAGATGGCACTCCTTCCCCAACGATCTCAAAACTCAAGTCACTCCCATAGAGAAAAGGAAAAGGAAGAAGAGATGAGTGCAATTGGAGCTCTTCAACTAGAATAAAGACCCCTGTAGGGCACTTTAACTGCCAGTCTGAAGCTTAAAGGAAAATGAATCATCATCTGAAATGTCACATGGCACTGACAAGATTCCATCCGCCTACAGCAGGCAAACAGAACAGGATCCTATTTGTGCTGTGTTTTGCTCTGTATTATTGCAAATGTTTAATAGAAAATATTATACTAGGAAGAGAAAAGACTTCAGTTGGAGGATATTCATCTTTTCATTCCATTATGGAAATGGCCCATCTCCTTGGTTGTTCTTCCACTGTTAAATTGGGTCAGAGGCATTACTTAGTGTTTACAACCCGAACATGACCCAGGGCAGTGGTGGAGTCCCCGTGTCTGGAGGTGTTGAAGGACAGCCTGGCTGTGGCCCTTAGTGCCCTGGTCTGGCTGATGGGGTGATGTCAGGTCCTAGGCTGGGCTGGATAAGCTCAGAGGGCTTCTCCAGAGTCTATAATTCTCTGATTCTGTAACTGTCAGAAATGATGATACAACAGGGCACTGACTAGCTGACTATCCCTCATCCTACCAAAGTGATTCACAGAGTCATAGAATGATTGAGGAGGTAACATCACTGTACTCAGATCAAAGCCTTGGATTTACCCTTTCCAGTAAGAGATCCCTTTGTTAAAATAAAGGGGCACTTCCACTTTTTAGTCACCCTTCACAATTAACCTTCAGGTAACTCAGCCACATAAACACACACACACCCCTCACAGTCCTCATTCACACCACTTTCCTTTCACTCTATTATTTCTCTTTCCCTTAGAAGAAAACAAATCATAAATAACAAGAAGTACACAAAAGGGAGCACTGATCCTGAACTGGAAACCATAGGATAAACAGTACAAAGCAGAGAGGCACTGGGATTGCCATAGAGTGACATCATGACCTCTCTTCACAGCCATAAATTATATCAACAAAGAGACAGTGTTCTGCGTGACCCTGTATTGCTTAATTTGTTCCTTTTTCATGATTACTGTGCCTGTCTTGGCTTTCCTGACTCTAGTTGCTTCCCCACGTTTGCTAACGGTCTGACCAAGCGCATTCTTCTCCTACACGTCCAAGCAGAAGACCCAATTTTACTGTCAACACAGCCAGATCAAAGGAGCTAACCTGTTATGGGAACATCAGGGCCAACACCCTAACAATGTCCCGATTTTTATGTTAACCGAAGTGATCAAATTATTCTCAACTAACAACGGGTAATTATGCAGCGACATGACTTGAGGACAAGTGGCTGATAGAAGACAACATTGATTTTCTCACAGATAATGCATTTACTATGAGAAAGTCAGCTCATGATCTACCAGAAGGAGCTGCCCAGGGGGGTTGTGGAGTCTCCTTCTCTGGAGAAGTTTAAAACCTGCCTGGGCTGTTCATGTGCCACTGGATCTAGGGGATCCTCTGTGGCAGGGGGATTGGACTGGATGATCTTTCAAGGTCCCTTCCAATCCCTAACAGCCTGTGATTCTGTGTAAAGAAGAAATACAACAAAATTCAAGGAGATTTCACAGTGCACCAGGGAAGAATCCAAACTGAAGTAGCAGAAGTCTGAAAGGGATAAGAGCACGGTATAAATTTAATCCCTAACACAAGATATTAGGTTTGCCCTATATGTGGATGGCTGGGTGTAGTGGTTCCAAGACTATTATTGCAGAGAAAGCTCTTAAAAACACCCACTACACAGATGGTTTTACTCCCCAAACTGCTGAACTTCGAAAAAGAATCATCTTCCATCACCTGCCTTCAATGTTGCCTCCCTCATTTCTCCAGCAGTAATAACTACTGATGTCTGTCTCACCCTAAGCTTGATTTTGGAGTCCTGACCCCTGACTTCACTGCAGGAAGATGTGTGTGTGTGCGTGTGTTAAACACACTTGATATTGACTCAATTTCAAATCCCACTGCTAGGATCATAACTTTTTCAACCTGACATTACTTCTGGGCACTACTTAGGGTCAAGATTTGCCTTTGAAACTCTCAGAGACTTTTGTCTATGGAAATGAGAGAGTAATTCTACTCTTCTGATAGTACTGGAAAGGTAGGTTTGTTCACTACTAGGAACATTCATGAAGAAAACACATGCAGGTAAAGCTAACAGTAAAGAACCACTGAGACTGCTGGCGTCTGCTGGCCGGAACCTAGTAGCTTGGATTTGCTATGCTGACAGAGTCTATAAAAGGAGTGACACCAGACATCACTTCTGACTCAGAACCCATCCACCCAAAAATACAGAAAGCACGCAACAAACACGAATCCTCCAAGATTATCCTCAACACAGATCAGCTCAGCAAAAGTAAGCGTTTCAACTGTAACTTCTGATCAGCCCATCTGCTCTCCCCACTTAGCCCTGCTCTCCAGATGGGAAAACAGGTGAGGTCTTGAATTACTCATATGTCGCTCTGTAGTTTTGCCCACACCCTTCTTCCTGTTACACCATCACCCGAGTGTTGTGAAATTTGGATCTCCTAACAGGGATTGCAGCTTTTAACCTTCGCACAGCAACAGGTAAAGCTCAGCTCTCCCATTCCTTGCAACATCTGCCAGGTTGAATCTCCAGTTCTTGCCGCCTGCTGTTCCTTCGGGGTTTAAATACTTAATTTCTTAAAGAAGGAGAAATGACATCGAGGCTTCCACAATCTTACTCTGTCAATTGTTCCATGCCCGTTCAGATTCAATTACTTTCCAAAGCAAACCCAGTAATACTACACTACTCTCATTTCCTAAACACGGAGTGGCTTACGCCTGTGCAGAGCACAGCTTTCAGCTGCTCGTGTTCACAAATGGCTTTCACTGACTTCCCAGGAGATGTCTGTGAAAGTAAAGGAGGTTCCACTCAACCATCCTAAAGAACTGCAGATGAGCTCAGTCCCGATGCATCCAGAAGAACAGAATCAAAACAGAAAAGGATTCAGAGCACAGATCCAATCTTGTAGGTATGGACTTAGGAGTGGTTAAGGTTTGTCACTAAATACCTTCCTTGCAGTGGCAATTAATTAATTGAGCTCCAGACTGGATCATCCAAACCCACTACAGCTGTGTCTCCACAGATATGCCTGGAAGAGACTGGGATCGAGTTCTCACCTCACAAAGGGTAGCTCAAGCTTTTCGTCTCATGCTTGCCCAGACAGCAAGCAATATCCTATCAGCAACCCTTTGTCTTCTATCTCCAAGGTAAATCATGGGCAAAGCCTTCCTGCCAGTCCTTCTAAACCGAGGAAACAGAGCTTATAAATATATTGGATAACAGATTTTAGGAAAAGAAGGCAGCCTACAATGCTGTTGCAAAGATAATGGGTTAAACTGGTGTGAACTTGGGCTAGCATGGGTTAAACTGGTGTGAACTTGGGCTAGCATGGGTTAAACTGGTGTGAACTTGGGCTAGCATGGGTTAAACTGGTGTGAACCTGTGCTGTGGGCACTCATTTTGTTCTGCCATTTGTGGATGAGCTTGAGCTACACAGGAAGGTAAAGAGATGCCTGGCACACACCTTGGCTGCCAGCCAGTGTCCACACTGGGCTGCCTCTTGAGTAGGTGCAGTAGTAACAGGAGAGGGAATATTGTCTACTTGAGTTGAGGCTTTGTGGCTGCAATGCCACCACTGTCTGGAGTCTTTTGCTGGAGAGATACCCAGACCAAGAAAGAGACCTCTGGAAAAGCTCTGGGAGCCACACTGGGCAGCAAAGGTCAGAGGAGGGGGGGTGTGGGGCAAGAGTTCATAGAGTAGTTTGCTTATGTAAATTTGGCTTTTACATTTGGATTCCTATGAGCAAAGCATGACCAGAAAATGATTCCTGAACAGCAGCCAAGTCCTGGCTCCCTTTTATGCCCATAATACTCTTTCTATGGGATTAAAGGCAATGATCTGAGCATTGGCCCCTTCTAAGCAAAGGTTAGAGCATGAATTGTGCTTGTAAGTTCTCAGTAAGCTCACAGATCCACTGTGTGCGTGGTGAGCACACGTAGGACACTTCAGATAGTTGCAGAGCAGCTAAAAAAGCAGTAAGATCTGCTCTCTGCTGCCTTGTATGAACTCATCACGTTTCGACTGACTCCCCTGCGTTTACTATGGGCAAGCCTGGCAGACCAGCTTATGTTTCAAGTGTGTTCCACACTTCCCATCAAATCACAGAATCACAGGGTGTTAGGGATTGGAAGAGACCTCGAAAGATCATCCAGTCCAATGTCCCTGCCACAGCAGGATCCCCTAGATCCAGTAGCACAGGAACACAGCCAGGCGGGTTTGAAATGTCTCCAGAGAAGGAGACTCCACAACCACCCTGGGCAGCCTGGTCCAGTGCTCCGGGACCTTCCCTGGGAAGAAGGTCCTGCTTTAGTCACTGAATGGCTGAGCCTGCAAGGCACCTCTGGGAACTGTCTAATCCTATCCCATCCCCACCCTCTGCCGCTCAAGCAGGAACACCTAGAACTAGTTGCTCCAGACTGTCCACCTGTGTTCGTAACATCTAGGCATCAGACCAGGACCAGGACCTGGACCTGGATGGGCTGGCAAGGTTCTGTGCACTTCCCGTTCCCTGATTTGGAGCCATGAAAAGCCCTCACCAATAGATGCCAACAAGAGCACTTCCACAGCCTGTCCACTGAGCACTGCTCCCTTCTGCCTCTCATCATAAGGGCAAAGAAAGGGCTTGATAACAAAGGATTTATTATTGGGTAGGTGAGGGAAAACACAGAAACCCACCGCAACCAGAGCAGACAGGTTCAAACATAACATCTGACCACAACCGGTCAACACTGACAGCACGCAGAGCTGGGCCACAGGAGGGCTGAATGCAAACTCCTGCAGGCCCATTAAGAATGGACAGAGCACCCAAAAGAGACTGTAAAGCAGACCAGAGAAGGAGACGGAAGCACCAGAATAAGGGAAGCACTGTCCCTATCCCAGTTATCTTGTGTCAAAGCAAGCCATGACACTGGAGTTAGGCTGGGGAGACTGGAAGAGCTGGCACAGGCAACACCTCTAGAGAGAAACCATGATCACAGCCCTCTGTCACCGGGTAATGACAGAATCCAGCACTTCCCTACCCCAGGCCACACCACTTCCACCCACAGCTATCCTCCCTGCAGAGACAGCACTTCTGCCTTTGCAAAGCTGAAGAGTGTTTTGATATGAGGGTGCTCTGCCTTGTAAAACACAGCCCCACCATCCACTGACTGGAGAGGCATGTCCAGAGTGGCTGCAAACACATTCCCTGCATCCTACTGGGAGAGTGACAGTGGGGGAGAATAAAATTCCCTGGGCACAGGATGAAAGCGAAAGGGCTTCCCAGGAGGTCTGACTATCAAAGCAGTCTTTGGGTTCTCCCAGAGTTCAACGAAACGAAGACAGCTGCCATCAAGATGGTATCTTGTGCTGCAACCTACTCAGCAAGAAGGGTGGCTTCATGCATGTTGGAGGCTACCGCCATTTGCACCCAAAGCCCAGAGCATGTGCCAGTGGTCACATTCGCATAGGGCAAAACAGCCGAGCTGGGAAGCAAGGGAGGCAGATGCCATCCCCCCACGACAACAACAATAGAGAACTCGGCACTCTGTAATACAGAAAGGTGAGAATGCAAACACATAAGGTCTGATCAACGCTATGGCATCCTGGGGTGGTCAGTAGATAAAAAGAGGTTCTCCTCTCCTTCTACTCTGCCCTGGTGAGACCACATCTGGTATAGTGTGTCCAGTGCTGGAAGTTCTAGAAGACATAGAGCTACTTGAGAGAGTCCAGTGCAGAGCCCAGCCCAGGACCTAACATCACCCCATCAGCCAGACAAGGGCACTAAGTGCCACAGCCAGGCAGTCCTTCAACACCTCCAGGGATGAGGACTCCACCAGAAGTGCTTTATTCTGGTCCCATCGAGCACTTGAATAAATCAAACCACTTCAGCCAGTCACAGCAGCAGCACATAAGTAACATAAAGTACACACAGCTCAACACTGTGTAGGCAGCACTCTGGGAGCCAGACAGAATTTTCTCTGTATTTGCAGAAGTAAAACGATTCTTGAATATTTAATATAAGCAATTATTAGTACTCTATTAGTGCCTATGTGCAAGGCACACATACTTCACAGAGTGTATGTGACTCCACACAGAGTCTTTCCCTGTTTATCTAACTGATGATGTGTTCTGCTCTATGTCTAGGAGAAGAAATGCTGTATGGAAAGTAAGACACCTAACTTATAAAAGAAGGCTCCCTTCCATTTCCTGAAGCCACGGACAATGTTATTCCAAACCCTATAGAAATACTACAGCACCTTACGACACTGTGAAGCACCTTGCACATAGACATAGCCCCTGTTTTAGAAAGAGAATAGAAGTATCAAAAGAAAAGAGACAGGGATATGTTAATAAACCATGGAAGAGAGATGGTTCTCATGTAAAGCTAGGAAACAGATGGTATGGTGTCACGTGAAGGCAATCCTAGCTTTCAGGAGTTTCAAGGGAGTAGGCAAATGGATCAGGAATGAGAGGATTGTGCTAACAGCCAGAGGGAGAAACAATGCTAAGGAAGAAATAGCTTGCACATGGTGCTCATTCTATCTACAGGTAGGAAGACAAGAAGCAGTAGCAGCAGCTCTCCCTGCCTGTTTAAAAGGAGCACAGAAGATTAGGGTTAGGATACAGCTTGGCTGGAGCACATGTCAAGTAGCTGGCACAGATGTTTGAAGGGAAAGAACACAAAGTCATGGGTAGGAGGTACAGAGCTAACAGAGTACTAAAGGAGGCCAAAGAGCAGGCACGAGACCCGAAGGACTTGGAAGCAGATGACACGCAGGTCTGCAAATCCATGAAGCATGAGAAAGGCCCAGAGTTCAAGGCCATTGTAGAGACATACATAATAAAAGCAATCCCCACAGCTGGAAAGGACCTCCAGGATCACCCAGTCCAGCCCTCAGCCCAACAGCTCTTCAACCCCCAGACCATGGCCTCAAGGGCTCTAGCTGCTTGGTTTTTAAAGCCCTCCAGGGATGGGGACTCCACCACCTCCCTGGGCAGCCTGGTCCAGTGCCCAGCCACTCTCTCAGCAAAGAGCTTCTTCCTGAGATCCAAATTAACCCTCTTCTGATGCAGCTTGAGGCCATTTCCCCTCATCCTAACATTAAGAATTTGGGAAACGAGCCCAGCAGCAGCCTCACTCCAGCCTCCTGTTAGGGAGCTGTAGAGAGCAATGAGGTCTCCTCTTCTTGTAGCCCCCTTCAGAGACTGGAAAGCTGGTAGATCACCTGGGAGCCTCCTTTTCTCCAGGCTGAACAACCCCGACTTGCTCAGCATGCCCTCATCAGGGAGGTGCTCCAGCTCTCTGCTCATTGGAGTTGCTCTCCACTGGACCCGTTCCAGGAGTTCTTTGTCCTTCTCATGTTGAGGACGCCAGAACTGGGCACAGTACTCCAGGTGGGGTCTCACAGGTGCAGAATAGAGGGGGAGAATCACTTCCCTCAACCAACATTCATCTTCTTGCCTTTTTCTAACTCAGGCAGCTTAACAATCGGTTCCTTTATTTCTTCCAATGGAAAACAGACCCCTAATTTATTGGGTTAGGTTCACCAGAGGACACTGAACAGTTCTGTGATCTAGAATGATCACACTGCTCTCATGCGTATAATCTAATTATAACATAAGACTGTCTGCCGGTTTAGTTCATCAGTACAAATGATTACAGCTCAGTATATTCCCGATACTAGAGGATACGCAGTAATTTTTTTGTAAACTGCAGTTTATTCCTTTATTCTTTGCCTAATTTATTGGCTTCAGTTTCACATGACTTTTCATCTCTGGTAAATTCTAACAGCCCAGCCCAGCACCTAACATCACCCCATCAGCCAGACCAGGGCACTCAGGGCCACAGCCAGGCTGTCCTTCAACACCTCCAGACACAGGGACTCCCCCACTGCCCTGGGCAGTCCAGTCCAGGCTCTGAGCACCCTTTCCCTGACTGACAGCCAACTGACAGCCAACCTAACCCTCCCCTGGCAGCTTCAGGCCCTGCCCTCTCATCCTGGTGCTGGTTGCCTGGGAGAAGAGCCTGACACCCACCTGTCTACAACTTCCCTCCAGGGAGTTATAGAGAGTGAAGTACAGGCTTTCTCAACCACTCAGAGCCTTCACTCCAGTTAAGCAGATATAGGAGGAAGAGTTCCTTCGGAACTCAGAATTCTGCTGCCCTAAACCTGAGGACAGTAATTGGCCATGGCCATGCAGGAGATCCTGGGACTGACTGCATCTGAAATTGACAGAGGACGGGACAGTAGAACCCATAAGGAAATCTTTCCTTACTGGTTCTCTGAGCCTGTCTGACATGAATTCACTGGTTTAGATTCTGACAATACTCTCTAGAAACCCATGGCATGGCTGTCCTGTCTCGTTCCCGCCCGGAAGGTGGATAGCACCCTAGCAGCACCTCCTCCCTTCCTCCAAACATGCAGATTCTCATGTGCTGTGATGCAGCACACAGAAGCACAAGAGAGAGGAAATGGGCAGCTCTGCACTGCTACCCTGCATCCTACACTGCAGCTCTGCCTCCTTCCACGGCAGCCATCTTTTATGAAAGAGAAAACTAGTTTGGCTGGAAGAGTTAGCACTTCCCGAGCCCTAGAAGAAAATTCAAGACACAAGCGTTCACAGAAATGATGCTAACTTCCTTCTCATGGCTTCCCTCACCTCAGCTCCTTCCACACAGAGGCCTCTTGCCTTCTTCAACCCCTACTAATAAGCAACCCCCAAATCAGTAACCAGAATATGATGGAGGAGAGATAATGAGTCCCAGAATTTCCTTTTCTAAGGAGCCAAAATTCCAGGTCTCACCCTTCCGGTAGCAAATGGGATTCTTGCTGGAGGATGTCCCGCCTCAAATCAGGTGGCATTCTTGAGGTTTCATCCCTTGATTCCCTTCCAGACAGAATCCAGTTTCAACAGAGGCTACATTAGACAATGAACTCTGACAAAGCTCTGTGATTTAAGTTCAGTAATTCTTTTCCTCCCTCCTTTTCTCTTGGCTGGGTTTCCTGCTCCTCATCAACAACAGGGAAGCCAGGAGAGGGGATCTGCCTTACCACGGGGCACGCATCATTCTGCAAGCTACTCTATGGAACACCAGTACCTGCCAACACTAACAACTTCCTCCCCTTCCCCTCTGAAGGTTGAGCAGCCTCCAGTGAGAACAGACTCACTCTTCCAAAAACCCCCCATCTTGCAGGAAAAGCCTCCATGTTGTCCTCACGCAGCAGGAAAGGTCAGATGATAAAAATCAATGCCGCAGCCTTTAAAAGAGCGAACAGAAACACCACCGCTTTCTACTCGGCAAAAGAACGTTTCCACACAGAAGGAGAGAGCACACTAAATCTGACTTTACATAACAACTTGGATATGCAAAGAATTTCAAAAACCCTGCACAATTTGAAGTGGCCAACGCTCGCCTGTACAAGGTTTGATCCGAAACCGCTACAAATCAACGGGGTGGTTCCCGTGGACTCTATCAGATTCAGCTCTAAACATCAAACAGTTAAAAACCACAGCTAAATCCTCCCTCCTCCAACACAGAGCCACCAACGTCTGAATTTCCTCAGGACCATCCAGCAGCAAGCAGCACCCTTGGCTTCACGACTGGTAGGTCAGGACTAGATTATTCCATCATTAGCAAGAAACAATGGGACACAGCAGCTCATCCAAAGGTCACCGATTCAAACAGACTGAAGGAAGGCTGAGACTAATTTAAGGATCCTGGAACTGACACGAAGGGTAATTTTGAGCCAGTTAGTAGCAAACAAAACAGACAAGTCTTGGGAGGAAGGATGCAGGCATCTCCAGTTTCATAAAACTGGTGGAGGTTGTGTATCTTAAACAGTTGTTCATGAGAAAACGAAGGGCTCTACCTTCTGGGGACTAGGTCCAGCTTCTTCAAAAAGCTATCTATAGTTACGTAGATAGAATTATATGATTCAGAATTCTGATTTAGAATAAGGATTTTACATCCTCGCAGACAAACTGAGACAGTGAGGACAGGATGACTGGGTAGTGAGCTGGGATGTGAACTGGCTGCAGGATAGAAGCCAGAGAGTGGTGGTTAATGGGACAGAGTCTAGTTGGAGGGCTGGGTCTAGAGGAGTCCCTCAAGGATCAGTGCTTGGACCAGTCCCCTTCAATTGATTCATTAACGACTTGGATGAGGGATCAGGGGGCACTGTTAGCAAGCTTGCTGATGACACAACGCTGGGTGGTGTTGCTGACACCCCAGCAGACTGTGCGGCCATTCAGAGAGACCTGGACAGGCTGGAGAGTTGGGCAGAGAGAGATTTAACAAGGTACAACAAGGGTCAGGGGAGAGTCTGGCATTTGGGCAAGAACAAC
>VZRI01010356.1:181735-222425 GCA_013397515.1 Upupa epops
GCACCGCAGAGTCACCCCGGGGCCCGGGCGGCGGTGCGGGACCGGGCTGCGGCTTCAGGGGGAGCCGCTGCGGGGCAGATGAAGATCGCGCCGCGATAACCCTGATGGAGGGCGCGGGCAGCGGACCAGGAGGACTCCGTGGAGCCCCCCGTTAATGGCTCAGCGCCGGGGTCCCGGCTCGGACGAGGGAGTGCGCACCCGCAGCCGAACGGCTGTCTGATCGCCTCTCCCGCGTCCAGCCAGGATGTCCCGGTGACACCACTCCTGTCCCAGGCAGGCTGTGCCATGCGCCCCGCCAGCCTGCCCTGTGGGCTGCTGGAGGAGCTGTCGGTCCCTGCGGGGCGGGAGGAGAAATCCCCAGTCCCGCACCGCTGGGGAACAGCACGGCCGTGTGCGGGTGTGACGGCGGGGACAGGACACCGGCCCTGCACACCGTGCGGCAGTTGGCAGGGATGGGGCGGGGAGTGACCGGCTCTCGCAGCCCCACTGACTAGCCCCTGCCCCGCACAGCCGGGGTGTATAGAGTGTCACCTCGACCCAGCCCAAGCTCTGCTGCTTGCAGGGAGTCCCTTGAGGCCGCACGTTCGCTGGCCTCCAGTCCCACCTGGCTGGATGTGCTGGGAAAGGGATGTCAGTCCCTCACCATCGCCCATCCCTAGCTCATCAGGCAGGGAAAGCGAGGAAGGAGAAGTGCCCCGAGTCTCATTAACAGCTTGGGCTGGGGTGAAGAAGATGGCGTCTGAAGTAGGAGGCGTGAAAGAGCAATAGCTCCTTGAAAATAATAAGATGGCTTTTGTTTTTCCTTAAGGAATTAGAGGAATATTAAACCCTTCTTGCAGTTATAAATCATTTAATGCAAATCATTTAATCCAAATAGAATTTTTACAGGCTCATGAGGCTCACTCATTTTGCCAAGAGTGACTCATGTACAAATAAAATGAAACCAACAGAGAGAAGAGCTCTCATACCATGTGTATGTGGGTGATCCTTTGAAAAACTTGTAATTATCCTTTTTAACTCTACCAAGGCCAGGAGGACAGGTTTGCGAGGCAGGAGCAAACCCCGACAACCGAGCTGTAGCCAGCCCGTCGACATCGCCTTCCCTTCACCCGGAACCTCACGCACAACAGGTCCTGTGTCAAGCAGACAGCCACGCTGTGACTGTTAGCAGCAGCCCCTCAAAGGCCGTGGTTTCAAACCAAGTTGTGCTCTGATACTCTGAAAGAAAAGGCTTTTAAAAGAAATGGAAATAATGTGAAGTGATTAATACTTAGTAAAAGAATGCAGTAGGCTGTTAATCTCTCGCTTACGGGTGAGTTAAGGACATGAGTTAAACTTCATTCTTCACTCCCCGTGTCATAAATACGTGCTGCTAAACGCAGAGCACAGCCTGAGCCGCTGGGATGGTGATGCACTACTCTGAAATGACTAAAATGCAGGGACACAAAGCCATGCGAGGGTGAGAAAGGGAGCCTTCAAGTGTGTCATCATCCCCTTCAGGTGAAACCAATCCAGAACACCAGTCACTGGCAGCAACAGCAAGTATTTATGGACACGGGAGAGGTACTGCTTCCTCAGACATCCTGGTGCCAACTCCCTGTACAGTGTCTGATACAGAAGATGTATGTCAGAGTTTCTTCTGACACCTCTTTTAATATGAAACAGATGTTCCTGAGTCCTCACGTGACTGCAGTCACCCCTTTACCTGCCTGGCCTGCTGATGCTACGTAGAGACTAAGAACCCAGATGCAGTAGGACAGAATCAGACAGAGGTGTCCAAAGTGTTTCACTGACAAGTCAAGGTGTTAGGGCAGTACAGCTGCCCAGGTTCAGTGTGTGGTATGGACAGTAGCAGAGCAAAGGGTCCCAGATTTAGGCCATCCAGGATCCTAAGTTTCCCCAACAGCACCTAAGATGCCACTCGTGCCTGGCTGAAAGAGAGCCTCTTGTTTCCCTCAGGTGTCTGAGGGAACCTCTGCTTGCCTCACTGCTCCCAGGGATACATTAGCTCTACCATACTCCTAAATAAGTGCTTTTCTGAGGCTAAGACCAGGAGACAGAGGTTCAGTACAGATGCAGGGTACACAGAAGAGATTCTGAACGCTTGCACTGTCTGTACTGCCAGACCTGGGGCAGGCACAAAATGGGGAGGGAGGAGTGAAGGGAGGGAACACATTGTTGGTACAGCCAAGAAAATAATGACATCTCCCTCTTCTCTGAGAACGAAGTTCAGGTCATCTACAGGCATCAGCTCCCAGTTTATCCAAGAGCTGTGACTGTCCATGAATGCAGGAAACAGAAACCTCATTGAGTTACAAAGCAGCCAAACACTGAGCTCACCAAACAACCAAGAGCTGGGCCAGGGGTGCACAGAGTATAAATACAGCTCTGAAATGAGCTGGAAGAGAACCTGCACCTCTTTCAGGGCACAACAGTGTTTTTTTCACCTGGACTTAACTCTGCAGCTTGGTGGATTTCAGCTTTTTATCCCTGATTTCTCTCCATTCACTTATCTTTGGTCTGACCTTCGTACCTTAGGGGATGAACAGGCAGGGGAGAGCCTGAGCTCATCTGGGCTTTCTTTCTCACAGTAAAATGTTCATCTTGCATGTGCCATCAGCTGGTCCAGAGAAGGGCAACAAGGCTGGGGAGAGGGCTGGAAAACAGACCCCATGAAGAGTAGCTGAGGGAACAGGGGTTGTTTAGTCTAGAGAAGAGGAGGCAGAGAGGAGATCTCCTTGCTCTCTACAACTACCTAAAAGGAGGTTGTAGCGGGGTTGATGCTAGTCTCTCCTTCCAAATTCCTAATGATAGGATGAGGAGAAACGGCCTCAAGTTGCACCAGGGGAGGTTTAAATAGATTGGATCCTATTAAGAAGTGCTTTGCTGAGAGAGTGGTTGGGCACTGGCACAGGCAGCCCAGGGAGGTGGTGGAGTCCCCATCTCTGGAGGGGTTTAAAAGACAAGTAGCTAGAGCCCTTGAGGCCATGGTCTAGGGGTTGGGGAGATGTTGGGATGAGGGCTGAACTCGGTGATCCTGGAGGTCTTCTCCAGCCATGAGGATTCTATGATTCTGTGATTTTCTTATTGCCGCTTCTTTTGGTAGCTTTTGCCTATTGATCTTTGATTTTAGAATGGTTGTTTGGCAAATCAGTTCAGACAGGAATAACTTTGTGTTTTTCTCAGCAGAATTTCACCCCTCATCTGTTTTCCTCTGAGCAGGGGTGTTAGTAATTTGTTTATAAACAAGCATGCTGACAGCACAGGCACTGAAACATGACCTAAGGAAATAGCTTAATGGCTTGACCACCAAGCACACATTACCTGACAGACAGAGAAGCCCTCAATCACTCTCTGAAGGAAGGTGAAACATGCAGATTTTCTTCTTATTTCCAATGAATCAGGCCTCTTATTACCCCAGCCCTCTGACACAGCATGTGCTGCAGCACACGGGGAAATAGCAATCAAAATGCAAACGGTTGTGGTAAAGCACATACAGTGTGGGTAGATTTAAGATCACCTCACCTTTTGCCAGACAAAGGGAATCCAACCTGTTTTGGCTTAAGAACCTCATGAGGAAGGTGGAATTTAGGGGTACACATGGCTCTTTTCATGTTTGAGACTTTCAGTAGTGAGGCAGCAGAGTGTGAAAGCATCCTATGTGGGTCCTGCTTTGGGCCATGGATAACCAGTGCTTAAACACACAATAAAACCTAGCAGGCAGTAGGTGAATAATTAATTAAGAATCATTAATAATAAAAATATAGAGTAATTTCCATTTATTACTGATCAGAGCCTGGACTGGACTGCCCAGGGCAGTGGGGGAGTCCCCGTGTCTGGAGGTGTTGAAGAGCAGCTTGGCTGTGGCCCTTAGTGCCCTGGTGTGGCTGCTGCGGTGATGTTAGGTCCTGGGCTGGGCTGGAGGAGCTCAGAGGGCTTTGCCAGCCCCAGTCATTCTTTGTTTTTGTGATAGCTCAGGCAAATCTTCTCTAAATTCCATTAGAGATTTCAAAATATCTTTATGCTATTTGGCCAACATCCTCTACTTTTCATCTGGGGCAGACATCCAAAAATGGATAATAAGCCCCTTTGATTTTCCTGTTACCATGCAGTGCACTATCTATCTGCTTCAAAATTCTTGAGGAACCTAAAAATAACCTAACTTAATAATAGTTTTGGTTTTGCACAGAGATCCAGTTCCATCCTGCCACCAGAACTCAAGTGGAACCACAGCAGACATGTAAAAACAGAAGTGACATCAATGAAAATTGAGACAAATGGGAAAGAAAGAAACTGAATAACCAGAAGGAAAGCAAAGGAGAGAGATAAAAAACCCTCCAACAACCTAGCGGCACCATCTAACCTCCCATGCACAGTTCAGATCCAGTTTTGATCTTCCATACAAAAACACAGCAGGGCACATTTTTCAAGTACAAAATATTAGGGCTCAGTCCACAAACCTGAATGAATAAGGGGAAAACAAACCCAAACTGAAAGATAAAACCCCAACAATTATTTTTACAGCCTTTGTTTCTGAATTTCAACAACAAAGTATTGGAAACCCCAGTCTTAAGGTCTCCTACGCTGGAGCAGGATTCCAGGCTGCATGGGAATTGGTCCATATTTTAGCTTTTATTGCAAAAGCTGTTTGACTAAAAAAGGCTGTTTGGACTGCTATCAAAGGACGATGGGGAGCTTCAAGGGAGTTCAAAACAGATCAGACAATTTATGGTCGATAGGTCTACCAGTGACTAGTAAACCTGATGATGCAATGCAGAGGAATCTGTGGCTCAGGAAATTCCCATAACCTCCAACGGCCAGGAGTTAGGAAATCCTGAACTTGTCCTATTTTGTCCAGTCTCTGTCTTTTATTAATCAGCCAGTCAGCAACTGGGCTAGGTGGGCTACTGGAGAAAACAGAGGTAGCTACACAGAGATACACAGATCATAAGAGATTGGAAGGTACCTCCAGGGGTCATCTAGTCCAACTGCGCTCCTTGAGCAGGATCATAGAACCTAAGACAGTTACACAGATGGCTCTGGAAAATCTGCAGAGAAGGAGACTCCACAACCTCCTTGGATAGCCCTTTCCAGTGCTCTGGTACCCTTAGAGGAATGAAGTTTCTCCTCATGTTGAGATGGAACTTCTTGTGCTCTAAGTCACACCCATGGCTCCTTGTCCTATGTGAGAAGAGATTGTCTCTCTCTTCTTGACATCCATCCCTCATGGATTTATAGACAGTGATTAAGTCCCCTCGAAACATTCTCCTCTCCAAGCTGAACAGCCCCAGGTCTCTCAGTCCCTCCCCATAAGGCAAGAGCTTCAGTCCCCTCATCATCCTCATGGCCCTCTGTTGAGCTCTTTCAATCAAATCTCTGTATCACATGAACTGGGGAGCCCAGAACTGGAATGCACTAGTGCCCCTTTGGTCATGGGTAAGGAACATCTCTTTCAAAAATCAAAACAAGAGTGAGTGAAGCTCTGAGAGATGGGAAGGAGGCTAGAAGTCCTACTGGAAACAGATCCCTTGTCCCAAACCACTATGGTTTCATATTAGGGCTTGGAGAGGCTCCTGCTACTGCATTAATTATAACTGGGTACTCTGAGGGAAAGCTAAAGCCCACGGGGGAGAGGATTGATTTTGGAGGCCTGACAACACTCTCTTTGCAAGTTCTCTCATTCTTAATCTAAGACCATATGGAGCTGAAGCGCCAGGTGGGTGGGAGTATTAATTGAGGGAATGCGCAGCTTGTTGTATTTGAAGTTAACTTGCTCTTCGTGAGCGAGCATTACTGTGGGAAACATAGCAAGGCACGTTGAGATGCCAGGATACAACCCCCACCCCTAAATGAACATAACAAACTAGAAATTACGATTCCACCTTTCGAAGAAGCTCAGAACAATCGATCACAGAATCACAGAATGATTGAGGCTGGAAAAGCCCTCTGAGCTCCTCCAGCCCAGCCCAGCACCTAACATCACCTCAGCAGCCACACCAGGGCACTCAGGGCCACAGCCAGGCTGTCCTTCAACACCTCCAGACACAGGGACTCCCCCACTGCCCTGGGCAGTCCAGTCCAGGCTCTGAGTACCCTTTCCCTGAGGAAGGGCTTCCTAACATCCAGCCTAATCCTCCCCTGGCAGCTTCAGGCCCTGCCCTCTTGTCCTGGCACTACTTGCCTGGGAGAAGAGCCCAACTGCCCCCGACCTGACTGCAACCTCCCTTCAAGGAGTTATCGAGCATGACAACATCCCCCCTGAGTCTCCTCTTTTCCAGGCTAAACAATCCCAGCTGCCACACCAACCTCCTGGTATCTCTTCTCTGGAGAACATGAGGAGACTTAATTCATTTCAGTAAGTGACAATACAAAAATAATGCACAATCATCTTTCCAGTCATCCTTCATCTCTTGCTTTAGCAGCATTTTCCTAAGCTTTGTTTTAACAGACTTGAACCATGGCGTGAATGAGTCCGGTCTGAATCCAGTCATAGCTGGATTTCTGTGACAACTCACAGACATGCACAGCGTTTTCACTCAAATATTGTGGTTCCTAAGTTCTCCTCAGAAGTGTGGAAAAGAAACACAGTTCTAGGAGAGATATTGTAGTGCTACAGCACTGCACTGCATCCAGTTCTGGAGTCCCCAACACAGGAAGGAGATTGAGCTGTTGGAACGTGTCCAGAGGAGGGCCATGAGGATGAGTGGAGGGCTGGAGCACCTCTCCTACACGGGGAGCTGGGGCTGTTCAGCCTGGAGAAGAGGAGACTCTGGGGAGATCTTAGAGCGGACTTCCAGACCCTGAAGGGGTCTACAGGAAAGCTGTTCACAAGGGCTTAGAGTGGTAGGAGCAGGGGCAATGGTTTCCAGCTGGAGGAGGGGAGGGTTAGACTGGAAGTCAGGAGGAAGCTCTTCCCCAGGAGGGTGCTGAGACCCTGGACCAGGTTGCCCAGGGAGGTTGTGGCTGCCCCCTCCCTGGAAGTGTTCAAGGCCAACTCCAAGTTTTTGCCCCAAGTGCAGCAGTAGTGCCCTGGAAGTACCTGCTCAGTGGAAGATGCAGCACTGGTACAGTTCCAGTAGCCGTATTTCAGTAAATGCCAATTTAAACTTGATTTGCCTGACATACAAGAGGAAAGCATCTTCTGAGCATGATTATGGGCTTCATGTTGTGATATTTATGCTAATAGAGTCTGAAAAAAGCAGCAGTTTCTTTCCTTAGAAAAACTAATCTGTCAGGAAACCCTGAAGCCGTTTTGGAGAGCAGCTTGGCAGTTAAACCTGCCAAGAAGAGTCCTACTTCAGTCACAGCTTTGACTTTCTAAGTGACCTTATCCAGTGTAAGGGTGCTGCAGCAGCTAGGCATTGGTATCCAGTGTGCAGGAATCTTTGCAGAGGGAAGTACTTCAGTAAAACCTCTTGCTTGACTTCAACAGAGTTTAGCAAGTCATAACATAGCACTTGTTGGTACTGTTGTAATACTGGTCAGCCAAAACCTAATGACATTACAGTTAAGAAGCTGATTACCTCTTGAATGCAGTGAGAAGTATTACGGGAACACCAGCAGAGACTAAATGATGCACTCAGACCCACAGCTATGGGCTCCTGGAACAAATTAGAACCTACCATAACAGCTGGGGATCTCAATTCTTCCAAATACATCTGACTGAGCAAAATATGAACAAACAAGCAATGGATAAGACAGATAAGTAGGTAATTCTGACACAAAGAAACCTCCAGCTTGTTAATTTACCCACTCTAGTCAGCCCTCTCATTGTACAAAAACCTATCTGGTTTATTACTTGTCATCATTCAGCCCTGAAAACGCCCCTTAATGAAATAGAATTCATTGAGTTTCTAACAATTCCTGTTCAAAATCTTCTCTTTGGGACTCACATTGATCTAATTAATCATTGATGGAAAGCTGACAAGATCCTACCCTGTGCTCAGGCAACATTTCAAAATATCCAATTAGGTCAAATCAAAAAAGCCCTAGGAACCGATTAGAGCAGCACTTCTAAGTCAAAGAAACCTCTCTGTACTTCTAAAACCACTGTGACATGATAGGAATAAAACCCCAAGCCAACCCTCCTCAGCCATGATGTGGTTATATTCCTGAAATACCACCTCC
Source organism: Upupa epops (assembly GCA_013397515.1). Taxonomy (NCBI): domain Eukaryota; kingdom Metazoa; phylum Chordata; class Aves; order Bucerotiformes; family Upupidae; genus Upupa; species Upupa epops. Next base: position 189,863 of record VZRI01010356.1, read on the forward strand.
ATGCCAAACGGCCGCTCCTTGAACCACATCAATTAATGATATTTGCTCTCAGATTTTCTTTATCAGGGCCATAAATGTCAGCAACAAGGAACAGTGCCAGCCGGCTCCTTCATCTATCGAGCGAACACTTGCTCCCCTTCAGCAGTTTTCTATCCATCTCATCTTCAGTGCTCTAATTTCAGGTGTATTTACAGTCTTCACCTTTTTATGAGTTCCATGTGTTCTGTGTCTCACCTGCGTGTTTGTACATTAACAACTGTGTTGACAAAGTGATAAAAACAATCTTGGCAGCAAGAACAATAGCAACCTTTATCTAACTCCTCAAGAATGTGATCTTTGCCTCTCTAGGACTCCTGCTCGTACAGCCATAGGTGCTGGTGGGGCTGCTGGAGTTGTGTGTTGCTGCCAATCCTAATCCCACCACCCACAGTTCAGAATTAATTAGGACTCGACGATGCCAGAGGGAGGGAAAACAAACAAAAATAGCATTTTAATTAACTGCAAACAATAATTAACATTCTGCATGATGGTTAGCATCTGCACATTTCTGGATTTACTGCACACTCTGACGCTAAGGCGATCATCCAACTCAATCCCAGAGAAACGGACACCTCTCAGATCCTAAGCAAATCTCTGTTATACTGAAAGTGAGAAGTGATTCGTGTTTCCTTATTGTGAAGACTACTAATTAACCATTCCTTAAATAACACTGTAAATGAATCAAACTCCATCTACCCTGGCTGGACTAAAGGAGAACAAAATGTGCTTACAAATAGCAAGTACGTTTTGAGTTTTCAGTCCTAGGAAGTAGTCTCCACTGCGCTGTACTTAGTTATTTCACTGAGGGGTTATTATTTATTAATTTCCTTATTTACAGATCACAAGATCATTAGAGTCGGAAGGGACCTCTAGAGATCAAGTCCAGCCCTCCTGCCAAAGCAGGGCTGCCCAGAGCACAGTGCACAGGCCCACATCTAGGCGGGGTGTGAGTATCTCCGGAGCAAGAGACTCCACAGTCTCCCTGGGCAGCCTGTGCCGGGGCTTTGGAACTCACACTGGAGAGAAGTTTCTCCTTATTTCTAAATGAAACTTCCTGTGACAGTGCTGTTTGTCCTGTCACTGGGCACCAGAAACAGTCTGGCACCATCTGCTCTGCAGCCACTTTTCAGTTATTTATAGGTCTGGGTCAGGTCTCCTCTCATTGTTCTCCTCTCCAGGCTAAACAGTCCCGGCTCTCTCAACCTTTCCTTGGTGGAGAGGTGCTCCAGACCTCGAATCATCATTGCCCTGCGCTGGACTTCCCAGTAGTTTCCTGACTCTCTTGAACTGGGGAACCCAGAACTGGACACAGTACTGCAGATGTGGCCTCACCAGGGCAGACCAGAGGAAGGGGATTACCCATGCAGATAAGTCATCATAAGCTGGATCAAGGATCAGTAACCACGTTAAAAGTAAAAGCATCCAGTTCCCTTGTACTCTTGTTATTAAGCTGTCATTGCACTAACAACATCAGGAGGGTGGTGGTGTACGAGATCTGTGTGGAGTCACAAGTTATTTCCAACATTTTGCGGGCATCACGATTTGGAAATACCAGAACCTTTGAAGTGTCTTCCTCTCTATTGAATCCACTGAGTTTCCTCTGACACTTGATCTTCAGCTGGCTAGTTTACAAACTGGACCTCATCAGTTCATCTCAACAGAAAGCATTCCCTCCCCTCCACTCAGCCATCTGTCATTCAGTAGTCAAACTTCTTAATAACAATCTCCTTACCTTCACCAGGAGGACAGGTAAATCTCACGGAGTGCAAGCTTGATCAAAGGTAACCACCAGGACAGAGAAAGTCGAGGTTTCTCTTGTGCTCATCTCTAGGACCCTGCAGGAAAACATCTGTCTGAAGTAACCACATAGCTACACATTTCAAACTAGAAGACCTTGGTGCAGCCTTTCAGCACTTAAAGGGATTCCGTAAGAAAGATGGTGAGGGACTTCTTATCAAGGTCTGCTGTGACAGGACAAGGGGTAACAGTTTTCAACTAAAAGAGGGGAGATTTAGGTTAGCTATAAAGGAGAAGTTTTTACAATGAGGGTGGTGAAACACTGGAACAGGTTGCCTAGAGAGGTGGTGGAGACTCCATCCCTTGGGACATTCAAGGTGAAGCTAGATGAGGCTCTGAGCAACGTGATTTAGTGGAAGACATCCCTGCTCACTGCAGGATGGTTGGACTAGATGATCTTTGAAAGTCCCTTCCAACCCAAAGCATTCTATGATTCTAAGTTCTGCATCCCTCCTGGACGAAAGCTTTCAGGAATCTCTGTAGCAGGTCAGCTGCCTCCTCAGGCTCTGTTTCCAGCTCTCCTTTCCTTATCCTTTTCCACAAGCTACCTCTCTCTCTGTGCCTTACTCAGGTGGATCTCTTCTCTTTCCTTCTGCTAGGCCTCATTTTTAAAGAGATTTCCTTTCCAAATCTGAGACACAATGTCTTAATTTCCTTAATAAATCCTGAGACCATTTCCCAAGACTTTGTTGCTAACAATGCCTTCTCATTTATCCTGCTCGAGCCTTATCTCAGCTGCTCGATATCAGTTTATATTAGAAGCTATGTTTTGGGTTTTTTTGGTTTATGTTTATTGATTCAATTGAAAAAGACTGAGACCTTAACCTTTTGTAGCCCAACACTGTGTTAGGCTTTGAATTCTTCACCAAATCCTACTCCTCCTGGAAATCTGGCTTATATAGATAGACTCTACAAGGAGTCTTTTTTTAAGAGTACACAGTATCTTTCCACTTTTCCTCTGCAACTAGTTTAGTGCCTCAGTACGCGGTGATATTTTCTTTCATGTGTTAGTTCTGGGGTAAAAATCTTTAACGTGTGAAAGAGCTGTGATTTGGCTTATTCTATAAATGTGTTCTGCAGTGCTTTCCTTCAATCGAGGCTCTTTCTGCTTTTTACTGCCTCCTGGTTGCTCCAAGCACAACTGATCCAGCAGAGCGCCCTTCTGTGACTACAGAGGCTACCTCACAACGCATATTGGGACCTGGCAAAGCCCACATTTCCTCATCAGAGTGCTGCTCTTCTGGTCATATGGTTTGGGTAGAAGTTTGAGGAGCATTCTTTGTGTCCTGAGGTGCTTTCCTAGCCTAATGATAATAATAATCTTAGTTCTTTATCACAGCCCTAGTAATGAGGAACTAATCCTGCTTTCCTGGCATCTCTATCCCTAATGGAGTGTGTTAGGGGCAGAGACCCATACTCTCTCTTCTCCTCTGCTCAGCTGCAGAACACAGGGTAAGTTATTCTCTGTCATGCATTTTCCACATGCTGTGTGTTATGTGTTAGCTTGTTTGTGTCTCTCCTCCAGAAGCACCCCACAGAACACAACACAGCTGTACGTTTTCTCCACAAGGTACTGTGTTCAATTAACTAGAAGGCCAGCAGCACATACTCTGTAAAACCTATCTGTTAATTGTCCTTCGTTGTCACAGGTGTGATTAACTGCATCACTGCCTTCACACACAGGTTCTTACAACTTGGCTCTGTCAGCTGCTCAGACATTCATCCCAGAGTGCTGTGTGGAAGGACTAGGAATGCAATTGTACCCCTGTACTGGCACTGAGGAGGCCTCCTCTCGAGGACTAGGGACAGTTCTGAGCCCCTCACTTCAAGAAAGACATGGAGGGGCTGGAGTGGGTTGGGAGGAACAACAAGGCTGGAGAAGGGGCTGGAGGGAAAGGCTGATGAGAAGAGGCTGAGGGAGCTGAGGGTGTTCAGCCTGGAGGAGACTCAGAAGGGACCTTCTCCCTCTCCAACTCCCTGAAGGGAGGTTGCAGTCAGGTGGGGGTCAGGCTCTTCTCCCAGGCACCCAGTATCAGGATGAGAGAGCAGGATTTGAAGCTGCCAGGGGAGGGTTAGGTTGGCTGTCAGGAAGCCCTTCCTCAGGGAAAGGGTGCTCAGAGCCTGGACTGGACTGCCCAGGGCACTGGTGGATTCCCCGTGCGTGGAGGTGTTGAAGGACGGCCTCGCAGTGGCCCTGAGTGCCCTGGTGTGGGTGATGGGGTGATTTCCCGTCCTGGTCTGGGCTGGAGGAGCTCAGAGGGTTTTTCCAGCCTCAGTAATTGTGTGATAACGGTTCAGGGACGTTGCCACCGGGGACCAGAGCTCCCCAGCTTTTCCCATGTTCGCGCACCGCCCCAGAGGAGCCCCCGGACAGCCCCTTCCCGCCTTCGGCGCCCCCCGGGCTGGGGTAGCGCGCAAGCAGCAGGCGCGGTGCAGCCCTTTCTGGAGTCGGTTTTCTTCTGCGTCGGCTGAACCGAGCAGCCGGGGACACTCACCTGCCCCAGGTCAGCACTCGCACCGCTGGGAGCCTCAGGGCCCGATAGGAGCCCCAGAACGCCCGGGCAGCGGCAAACCGGGAGCCCGCCTTGGCGGGCACAGAAGCGCGGCCTCGCTTCCCGCCCGCCCTCAGGACCCCGCCCGGGCTGCTCTCTCCCTGAGGGGCTCCCCGCACTCCATGGCCGCGCTGGAGGACAGGCGAGGGGAGACTGCGGAGCGACAGCCGAAGTGAGGTCTCACCTGCCACAGCACAGCGCCGTGCGGGAGGCGCCGGAGAGGCTGAGGAGCTTCCTGCGGCGGAAGGCAGGCACTGTCCCTGGGTGACCCCGCTTGGGGACGGCACCGGGGGCGGACGCCTCTCCGCAGGGCCGTGAGGCGGCGGAGAGCGGCGCTGTGGGCCCTCATGGGGCCTGGCGCAGCGCGGCCTGGCCTAGCGCGGGAGAAGTGCGGATCGCCTCAGCTCTGGCACCGCAGCACCTCAGCCCTGCGCCGGCTCGTCGCAGGGCCTCTGCCTTCATCGCCCGAACTGCTGGAGAGATCGTGGTGTGAAATGACAGCCCGGGCGGGGCGGCTCTGTGGTTACTAACGAAACGCCAAAGCACCGCCGGAGGCTACTGCTGCTCGGCGTGAGCTCCGCTCCGCAGCAGCAGCCGGGCAGGGCAGCCCTGCGGGCGCTCGGGCTCACCCCGAGCACCGTGTTTCTGCCAAATTAGAAACAAGTTCCTCTGTTTGGCTTTTTTCCCTTCACGTTCCTGTTCTCCAGTGGCCGGGAGGATCTCCAGAGCAGCCCCAAACCCTTCAGCCGTTTGGGTTACAGGCTTCATCTGGCTTCGTTCTGTTTCCAGCTTCGCATGATAAGGACTCGCAGGAAAGAGAAGGAGTCAAGGCCAAAGCACAGTTTCGCTATCGCAGTGTTGCTTGCACTGGAAGTGTATAAATAAGATAAGCACCTACATGGCTCCTGCTAGGGGATGCAGTTAATTTGACTAGACAGCCTCGTAATAGCACAGCTGAGACTGAAGTGCAGTTCAAAGTCAGTAAAAAGGATTAGAGCTCCATCCCAGTCAGCACTTAAACTTCTTGAACAGTGTTCATCTGTAATGAGATTCTGCTCTGAAAACATGAAGCGTCTGCTGACGGTGTCTCAGTGCTTTCCACATCATGGATTCAGCCTACATGTAAAGGATGTTGCAATCCCTCAAAGCCAGCTGAGATCTCTTCAAAGAAGAGAACAGGTATTTACGTGCCATGCAATGAAATAGATTTCAAAGTCCTATTTTCTCCTATACACAGCATAATTCCTTGAGGTCTTCCCTAAAATTACAACCTCAAAAATAAAACAACCCCATGTCTCTTCATAATCCAGCTAAAAAAAAGCTCTGGGTTTGAATTCAAATTCATTCAGTTATGTGGCTTAAGAAAGGACAGCAAAACTCAACAAACATGAATTGGCCTGAGCAAGAAATAGTGCAGGTGGGGTAAGCAAGCTTCTCTAGGTAGAGCATCAACTGCTTTGGTTCTGCAGAGAGTCTCTCCAAATCAAGCTTTGTGGATCTGTAATAGTAGGAACTGACTGTAGTAAACAGTTCTTTAGAAAATGGTCAGCGTATTCTAGAAGAAAGAATACAGAGGGCTCTTCTAGAGTCCTCTTTTATCCTGCTTTTAGATACCTCAGGATAATGAGGATAATTAATTTTTATACAAAGGTAATGTTTTTCATCTAGCACAAATACATGAGCTGTGATGGAACTACCTTTGCCTCTTCAGTCCAGTGGCTCCATACAGAAGATGGTCTGTAGACTGGGTCAGGTTGTGTTTGTCAGTCTCTCAGGGACTGGAGAAGACACCACAGTGATTTCAGTGTGCAGGAGATAATTCACACAAGAAGAGGCCTTCCTACACCACACAGTCTCTATTTAGAATCTTATCCTGGTTCAGGTACCTCTCAAAAAGTGTCTTTTCTTGACAGATCTTACCTATTATTGTTACTATTTTTAAAGGCTGCAAGGACAATTCATGTTTCCATGGCAATTCATTGACATTTTCCCATAGAAGAGAATAGATTTCAAGACAAAAGCACCATTCTTCCCTTCTGTTTTTGAAGTATTTTTAAGGCTAACCGAGTAGGATCATGTAGGAGTATGTTCTATTACAGTAACAATACCTCTGTGAGGATACGTAGAGAGGTCCAACTTAAAAGTAGTCTATTAATATCTTAAGCATCCATGTTAAAAACATTCAGATGACATCAGTGTGTATGCAGATCACTGGAGTTTCTGCTGTAGAGAGGGAAATGTTTAATGTTCTTTCCCTAACTGAAGCTGCCACCAGAATAAAGCCAAGGAAACATAGAATCCTCATGGCTGGAAAGGACCTCCAGGATCAGCAAGTCCAGCCCTCAGCCCAACAGCTCCCCAGACCCTAGACCATGGTCTCAAGTGCTCTAGCTACTCAGTTGTTAAACACCTCCAGAGAAGGGGACTCCCTGGTCTAGTGGGAGATGTCCCTGCTCATGGCAGGGGGGTTGGAACTGGATGATCTTTAAGGTCCCTTCCAACCTGAACCATTCCATCTATGAATGAATCTATGAACCATCTTCTTAGCTTTCTTTTTCTGATTTCTTATAAAATAAACCCACTGTAAGTGGTGCTGTTTGTTATGCTGTCAATCAGTGTTCAGCGTGTAACCTGAAGGGAGACATAAATCCTTTCTGAACCCATGCTGTGGTGTTTTTTTCCAGAACTACCACATTCTTTACAATTCAGCAGCCTCTGCAAACATCCAGGAGAGTCAGTCTGTCTCCCGTGTCATGGGTGTGTTACCCTTTTACATGAGATCACTTTCTGCTGGCTCCATCAGCACCGGTGTTCCCTGCTCAGGGAAGCTGAAACACAGGAGTCTCGCTAGCAGCTAGCGACTGATCTTCCTAAAAACCCTTACTTTGTTTATTCTCAAAAGTAACTTAAACACAGATGAACCATGGCATGCTTTTAAAGAAGAGGATTTTAACCCCCTCTGTGATAGAATGACTTCTTTTAAGGTTGCAAAACTGGTGAAACCGCTTCTTCTTATAGGAACTGCTCCAGTGCATAGACGTCTGAGTAATCATGAGCACCCACCTGAAGCCTCACAGTAAAAAGCTGAAGAATCTCAGCTTTGGTTGCACGGGCTGTTTGGCTTATCAGACCAGTTTGTTTCCTTGCTCAGACCTATAGATTTAGAGGGCATTAGCACTACTGAAACTGCCACCTTCTTCCTCTGTGGTTTACACAGACTTTTAGTTCCATTTTCTTGTTTTCCCTGAGAAAGAAAGGGAAATGGTTTAAAAGCAACCTACAAACCCCAGTAAATGCTACCTATTTAACCAGTTTAGGGACAACATCAGTGTGGTGCTAAAATCAATCCGCAGACTAATTGGTGGATTTCATAAGCAACAGGATGCTCTGCATTATCAGCACAGGAAAGACAAAGGCACCATTTCACTGAATCATACAGACTAGCTCAGATTGGAAGGGACCTTAGAGATCATCTACTCCAACCCCCTGCAGTGAGCAGTGATGCCTCTTAACCAGACATGGTTGCCCAAGGCCTCTTCCAACCCAGCCTTGAAGACCCCCAGGAAGGGGGCAGTCACAGCCTCTCCAGGCAGTCAGCTCCAGAGTTTCTCCACCCTTCAGTGCTCAGAGCCTGGACTGGACAGTCCGGGGCAGTGGGGGAGTCCCTGTGTCTGGAGGTGTTGAAGGACAGCCTGGCTGTGGCCCTTAGTACCGTGGTGTGGCCAGGGGAGTGATGTTAGGTGCTGGGCTGGGCTGGATGAGCTCAGAGGGCTTTTCCAGCCTCAATGATTCTGTGGTTCTATGATTCTGTGATATTATTTCTATGCTTTGCCACCCTGGAGGCAGCATTTATAGTTGTGACCAAGGATACAAGCAATTAGGAATCTTCCACCATTCAGTTCCTTCAGCTGCTGTTTGTTTTAAATAAATAATTCAGTATCTCTGCTTTTTCTTCTCAAGGGTGGGATAAAAGAGGTGTAGTGACAAAAAATAGCTACGGTACTGAGTACAGAGGGTGTGAGTTTCACCCAGGTGATCTGAACTGCATGCATCTCTGTTTGAGAAAGCACTGCTGAAATGAGAGTTCTTTCACTTAATATTCCAAGCAGAAATGAAGACAATGGGTTAAATTTTAGCCGCAAGCCTGCTCGCTTCACTTGCGTGTACAAAACACAAGCATATGGCTGAGTTAGGAACTGAGGCGAATAAGGAGTAACAGAGTACCCAGCCTTATCCGCACAGCCTTGTACCGTAGTTTTTGTAGTGAACTGAAAGAGCTACCCCTTCTTCCAGCAGAAGCAATGGTTTGTACCTAACAGCAGCAATAAGCAGTACTGCTCAGTTCTTTGTTGAATACAATACCTTAGTGCACATGAGCTGTCTCTTAGGGCAGTAGGATGGGTGTAAAGTTTCTCAAGCTGTTGCCTGTGAGAGTTTGGTTAAGGGTGGCTACAATCCAGCAGTTGAGGAGGCTGTGAAGGCCAATCCCTCCGGGAGCAATCCAAGATAGGTTATTGCGTGGGGCAGTATTGTGAAGGTTATAATCCCCTTGGTCTGTCTGACAAGCCCAGCATGGTTTTGCTTGGTCAATGCCTTGATCCGAGCTCTTTCTTTACTGCTTTTTTCCCCCCCTCTGTCATATTAAGACTGAAGTATTAAAGTGGAATAGCTAATCCATTCCAATTCAGTGTGTGAAACCTCCCTGCCAAGTCCCACAAACAAAATTATAAGGTCTGGTGAAATCTTATGCTTAGTATTTATTAGATCTGTTCAACGAATCATGCTTCTGGGGAATCAGATGTTGTTAGGATTTAAATATACATAGCAGTAAATGCCAAAAAATAACATGCCAGAATAAAAGTTTAGTGTTTAATGAATTTGGGCAGAGATTTCTTCAACCTATCCTGTACAGGGAATGTAGGAGTAACACAAAGGTAGCATGATATACTGAGTAACTATCAGAGAATCCTCATGGCTGGAAAGGACCTCCAAGATCAGTAAGTCCAGCCCTCATCCCAACAGCTCCCCAGACCCCTAGACCGTGGCCTCAAGTCCTTTATCTACTCGGTTGTTAAACCCCTCCAGAGACGGGGACTCCACCACCTCCCTGGGCAGCCTGTGCCAGTGCCCAACCACTCTCTGAGGAAAGTACTTCCTGACATTCAACCTAATCCTCTCCTGGCAGCTTCAGGCCCTGTCCAGTCATCCTGTTGCTAGTTGCCTGGGAGAAGAGCCCAACCCACACCTGACTACAACCTCCCTTCAGGGAGTTGGAGAGAGGGAGAAGGCCCCCCCTGAGTCTCCTCTTCTCCAGCCTAAACACCCACAGCTCCCTCAGCCTTTTCTCATCAGCCTTTCCCTCCAGTTCCTTCCCCAGCTTCATTGTTCCTGTGCACCTGCTCCAGCCCCTCAATCTTTCTTGAAGTGAAGGGCCCAGAACTGCTCCCAGTACTCAAGGGGAGACCTCAACCAGTACCGAGTATAGGGGGAGAATTGCGTCCCTAATCATGCTAGCCACACTATTGCTGATTGAAGCCAGGATGCCACTGGCCAATCTAAATGTCCCCTGAAATAACTTGAGGCCATGTCCCCTCATCCTATCAGTAATCTGGGAGAAGAAACCAGCACCAGCCTCACTACAACCTCCTTTTTTAGGCCATTACATGGCAATCACAATTTCTAATGAATACGGATCCATCTCTTGTGGAAGGAGGTCCTTTCTTGGATGATTTCCAAGTCATTCCTGACACAGTGAAGCTTAGGATGGGTTCATTTACCAAGGGAAAGCAGCATGTATTGAAATACACTCCCGCAGTTCCTTTGCTTGTTGAATTCATTGATGGGTTCTTCTTTCATCTGCTTTGATGTGTAAGACATAAATAAATCTATTCCTAGGCAAATACAAACAGTGTAACCAAATCCAAACAATTGTCAGTAATTACCATGGAATTTCTCTTCATTTGCAAATTCACTAGAGCTCTGAAAAAGGCAGAGACAAATCCTATTTGTACTATTTTTCAGGAGATAAAGCCCATTGCAAGAAGCCTTTGTGCAGCAAAGCTTCAGATGGAAATGAGGAACACAGCCTAATCAAGTTTCAGGGCTTGCTCCTGCAAGTACTTGGGCAGTGCTGGAAGTGCTCAGCCCTTTGGAGGTATTTTGTGGCTAATTCAACAGCCATATTTCATAATTTCAGCATGTGAAAGACCTTCTTTCATCTAGCACATGCTGTATAAAATGGGCTGGCCAAACCTGCCCTGGATTATTAAGGGAATCATAGAATCGTAGAATCCTCATGGCTGGAAAGGACCTCCAGGATCACCAAGTGCAGCCCTCAGCTCAACAGCTCCCCAACTCCTACACCAGGGCAGCCCTGTGTCCCAAGAATAAAAATGCAACTACCCACAGTCTTGATGGCTATTAATTTGCTGTAGTGGTAACTTCAAGCTACCAGGGAATATCATCTCTTTCCTTTTTATTCTGCTACAAACAGGAACAGAATTCAGTAGCTCTGGCTAACAGTACAGCACAGGGCACACGCTGCACAGTGGAGCTGTCTGGGAACACACCCAGCTCTAGCCACCCACTGCTGCTATCAGTGCAGGTATGACCACCAGTCTGTTCCTATAGAAAAAATCCCACGCTTAAACTTTCTACAGACTTTAAAGAAAAAATAAACCCCTCACAAGTGAAGAAATAAACCCAGAAAAACACCCTTGCCATTTATCTGGCAACTAGAGTATTATTCAGCTAGATACCCAGTATTAGACGTCCAACAGCTTTGAAGGAAGCTATATAATGCATCTCTGAGATTTCATCTCTTTAACAGGATTCTTATTATATAACAGACAGTGACTTGGATTTTGGTTTTATGGCTTTTCCAGAACCACAGAATTACTGAGGCTGGAAAAGCCCTCTGAGCTCATCCAGCCCAACCCAGGACCTATCACCACAGCAGTCACACCAGGACCCTAAGGGCCACAGCCAGGCTGTCCTTCAACACCTCCACATGTGGGAACTCCTCCACTGCCCTGGGCAGTCCAGTCCAGGCTCTGAGCACCCTTTCCATGAGGAAGGGCTTTCTAATATCCAACCTAACCCTTCCCTGGCAGCTTCAGGCTCTGCCCTCTCATCCTGGTGCTGGTTGCCTGGGAAAAAAGCCCAACTCCTACCTGACTACAACCTCCCTTCAGGGAGTTGTAGAGAGGGAGAAAGCCCACCCCTGAGTTTCCTCATCTCAAGAAGACTTTTCTCCTCTCTTCCCCTTTTCTACTGAGTTTAATTCTGACAAGCAAATTGCCAGCTCCTACAAAATGTTCTTTGACTCTTGCTATTGTAATAACCACCCTGATACATCTGCTTCTGAGCAAGTTATGTTTTAAAACCCATCAACAAGAATGATCCTCCTTCTTCAGTGCTAAATTCATTAAGTCCAAGACAAAAAATTAAATGAAACACTTGTTTCAAACAGATTGGGTGCTCTGAAGTTTTAGCTTGCATTTTGTTTATATCATTCTGGTATCTTCTTATTGGAAAAACAGAGTCAGGAGATCTCAATGACGTAGCTTGTCTTTCCATTTGTTCATTCTTGCCAGATAAATCATTGCCAGATCTTCGCAGTCCCTGTCTTTATTAACTCAGTTCAACCTCTCCTTCAGACTGTTGCTCAGTAGTTTGTTCAACTCACTGAGCAGTTGGCAGAAGGAAGGGTCCGGTGTCCAGAAGAGTACTCTAACAGCAACACGAATAAATCACAAGATTTGTGGGACCACACTTCTTTAAACTGAGAAATCAGGTTTATGGAAACAGTCACTGCGGGTGCCTTTCTTTCCCTCCGAACACAAAGGACAAAACAAACTGCTTTGCTGAAATAGTTTGTTTGGGTCTGACTTGTTGCTTTCCAAGTCAGTTTTTCTTTGGACACAAAGCTTCTATTCATGAGAACAACCACAGACTGGGTGGTGCTGTGTCCCTCCCACTCAGCAGAACCCATTGAAGCTGAAGGTTATCTGCCTATTTGTGTTTACTACAGAGCTAAAAACTTCCTCCCCATCTAACTCTTCCCCACCCTGTTCTTATAAATCTGAATAACGAGATTAGTAAATAAAGCTTCAAAAGGCAGCCAGACTGCGCACTCCGAGCTTTCAGTGGTGGTCAAGCAGCTCTATTTACTCGGTGGTGCTGGTAGACAGCTGGCTTCATAGGAACCAGCAGTGTGCCCAGGTGGCCAAGAAGGCTGACAGCATCCTGGCCTGGCAGCAGCAGAAGTTCTCATGTCCTTGGACTTGGCCCTTGGGAGGCCTCATCTCGAGTCCTGTGTTCAGTTCTCAGGGCCCCTCATCCTAGGAAAGACATGGAGATGCTGGAATGGGTCCAAAGCAGAGCTACCCAGCTCCTGAGAGGTTTAGAGAGCCAGCTGGATGAGGAGAGGCTGAGGGAGCTGGGCAGGGCGAGTTTGGAGAAGAGGAGGCTGAGGGGGGACCTCACTGCCCTCTCCAACTCCCTCAAGGGAGGTTGTGGAGGGGTGGCTGTTGGCCTCTTCTCCTTGGTGACTGCTGACAGAAGCAGGGGCACTGGTCTGCAGTTGAGGCAGGAGAGGGTCAGATTGGATCTGAGGCAGAGATTCTCTGCAGCCAGAGTGTTGGGCACTGGCAGGGCCTTCCCAGGGAGGTGGTGGAGTCCTCATGCCTGTGGTGTTGAAGCCTGGTGTTTCACGCCCTGCTCAAGTGGCAGCATGGAGGGGGTTAGTTTATGTCAGTCTCTCAGGGATTGAAGTTTTGTGTTGGTGTGGGGATCTAGGAGGTCATTTCCAACCAGGATTAGCCTGTGATTCTGTAATTCTGCATGCAACATTCTCGACGTGAACACAAACAGACCGGGCTGCAGCAGTAATGGCCACACGTCCGCAGGATCCTATGGGAAGTCATCCTGCATCAGAAAGCAACAGGAGGCTGTGCCTGAAGCACAGACAGTCTCTCCCTTCCTCCCAAGCTCTGCTGTTGAATGTCTGGTCCACTCAGCAAGACTGGATCTAACTTTTCTTGGAGAATAGGTCCACATTATACATCCAGCCTGGCACCCATTCAGGCTGCAGTCTCTCCTCTCTGATTGCCAAAAAGCACGCTAGTGATTCAGATACTCTGGTGTGTCTGGGCTATGAATACTCGGCTGCTGGGAACAATAGGAGAACTTTATTGTCTTCCATAGCCCATCATAAACCAAGAATGATTCACCACATGTAACAGCACTTGGTTTGCATTTTAAATCCTACAACATCAAGACTTCTAATCTATTTCAATTAATATTTTTTTCCTCGTTACTCTGGGAGAGGAACAAAAAAGCTTCATTCCAGCACAACAAGAAAATCAGGGGTTATCAAGAGGCAGTTTCGGGATTGCTTGTGGCTTGCCAGGCAAACGTATGCAGTCCTGAAGTGTAGAGTCAGCACTCCACTGAAAATGGGTCACTGCTGCATGTCTGTCGGGACAAAGAATTCAGCAGGTTAGCCAAAGGGAGACTTCTGCAAGCCTGGCGTCGTGCTGCGAGGACAACCTTGCCTTTGGGTTTGTCTGGAGGCAAACACACACAGTGTGAGCGTCTGGTCTCCTTTGCCCCAGAAATAGAATCACAGGATGATAGGGGTTGGAAGGGATCCCTGAGGATCAGCTAGTGCAACGCCCTTGCTAGAGTAGGATCACCTAGAGAAGATCACAAGAGCATGTCAGGCGAATTTTGAATACCTCCAGAGGAGACTCCACAACCTCTCTGGGCAGCCTGTTCCAGGGTGCTGCCACCCTCACTGTGAAGAATTTTTTCTTTATGTTTAGATGGAACCTCCCATGTTCCAGGTTGTGCCCATTGCCCTTTGTCTTGTCACTGGGCACCATTGAGAGGAGTCTCCTAGCATTTGTCCTTTAACTATTTATAAGCATTAATGAGACCCCCCTTCAGTCTCTTCCTCTTCAGTCTGAACAAAGCCAGCTCTCTCAGCCTCTCCAGATGTGGGGATATGAGGATATGATAGCGCTGAGGATGAACAGTAGCTGCTGAGACACTTTGAGAGCTGGCAGCTGTTCAACTCTCCACAAAATCTGGCCTCTTGTGCTCAGCCTAGAAGGGAGTTCTCCCTGGATTAGTTCTTCTCATGTGATGTGGTGGAAGGACCCACCCTTTCTGACTCTACTTTGGGCTTCCTCCAGCCTAACTCTCCTAATAACCTAAAGGATTCTAACTGCCTCTGTGAATATAAAGCCTCTTTTTATTCCAACTGGCAACAGAATTCACTGCAATCAACTAAAATGATGACATTCTGAATCATGAGAAGGCTTGAGAAAAGACTAAGCTAGAGGTAATAGTACTAGAAGGATCTTCTCAAGGATCCAATACATAGTGGCTGCAGTGGGAACTGTAGAATCCTGTAGGTTCAATGTAGAAGGAAAGCGTTCTTATGGATTGTTTAAATCAACAGCTTCAGGAGCTGCCAAGGCTTAATCATTCTGAAAAAGATGCTTATTTTTCACCGTGGAAGGTTTAATCCTATGAGATGCCAAGAACTTCCTCTTTAATGTACCCAGAGATATTGTTTCTGGCTCCTGCCTTCATCAGTTTGAGTTGGAAAGTGGGGTTGGAAATGCAGCCTGCAGTTATAGCCTGTTGACACACAGGGAATTTCACTAGGAGAGTGGTGAAGAGGGCGATCCTTTTATATCCCTGCACAGTCCTTCAGAAAGACCATACATTTGTTCAATGATGGGTTATCACATAACAAGGTCTGGAGTTGAAACTACCGGGTGGCAAATCCTAACACATCTTTATTGGCCACGTTTGCAAATGGTAGACTGAAGGCTCAATTCAGCAAACCTTACTGGTGTGAGTAATTCTTATTTTCCCATCTCTTCTCACCTATTTCCAACCCTTATTTATAGAAATCTTGTCTCAGTCATACTAACTGTGAGAGCAAAGGTTCCCAGCACCAGTCTTTAAAATAGCTGTGTGGTTTTCTCATGAACAGATACAATAAATTCTTAGAATAATAGAATCATAGAATCATCATGGCTGGAAAGGACCTTCAGGATCATCAAGTCCAGCTCTCAGCTCAACACCTCCCCGACCCCTAGACCATGGCCTCAAGTGCTCTAGCTACTTGGTTTTTAAAGCCCTCCAGGGATAGGGACTCCACCACCTCCCTGGGCAGCCTGGTCCAGTGCCCAACCACTCTCTCAGCAAAGAGCTTCTTCCTAAGAATAGAGAAAGAAACATTAAGACTATCTCAATCAAGCAGTCAATCTTACGAAAACAGCAGTAGTGGGATTTATCTCACCTAAATTCATCTGTCTAAAAGTAAGGTCTCAGACACCTAGGCTGCTGCTGTAGTCCACAGAGAGAGACAGATACATGAAATGGGCTATTCATGTCCTGGGAGAGTTTAGATTGGACATTCGGAAACATTTCTGCATCAGAAGTGTTGTAAAACATTGGAACAGGCTGCCCAGGAAGTGGTTGAGTCACCGTTCCTGGAGGGATTTAAAAGACGCATAGATGTGGTGCCTAGGGAGTCTGTTTAGAGGTGGGTTTGGCAGCATTAGCTTGGATATGATGACCTTAGAGGTCTTTTTCACTCTATTCTATGATATTTTAGACATGAATTACTTCCCGTGTGTGGTCATAACCACAGGCTGCAGAAGATACCTAGGTAACCAGCTTAGGTTTAATACTTAAATGCCTTTTAGATGACAAAACTGGGTAAGGGAACCCAACCCAGCTACCTTGCAAAGGTCAGGCTATACGTAGGGATGAGTTTTAAGGGAAGTTTTACAGACAATAAGAAAGAAGTCTTTAAATGCTGTGTAAATGTTGTATCTTGGGTCAATAGATCAGAGGTTAAAAATAACAAGCGTATTTTCATGCATCATCTGCTTCCTTATCCATTCTAGTCGTTTCAGCCATACATTTTGGCTTTTAAACCTGTTTGACTTCCCCTTGTTGCTGTGTACAAGAGCGGAGAAGCTGGGCGGTATTAGAAGATATTGAAAGTAGTGTGGAGGTGCTGCTGGATGCAAAAAAACTTGATCTCTTTCCTTTTAATTTCTGCTTTCTAAGAAGACTTGGACAGATGGGAAGGATGGGCTAAGAGGAATTGAATGAGGTTCAATAAGAATCAGGGGACTGGAGCTCTTGCCTTATGAGGAGAGATTGAGAGACCTGGGGCTTTTCAGCTTGGAGAAGGTTGTGAGTGGACTTAATTGCTGTCTATAAATCCATGAGGGCTGGGTGTCAAGAAGAAAGAGACAATCTCTTTTCAGTTGCACCCTGTGATAGGACAGGGGGCAATGGGTGTGAATGGGAGCGCAGGAAGCTCCGTCTCAACATGAGGAGAAACTTCTTTCCTGGAAAGGGCTGCCCAGGGAGGTTGTGGAGTCCCCTTCTCTGAAGAATTTCAAGATTGGTTGCATTCCTGTGTAACCTGTCATAGGTTCTGTGATCCTGCTCGAGCAGATGGGTTGGACTCAATGACCTGTGGAGGTGCCTTCCACCCCCTCTAATGATCTGTGTGTCTGTGTAACATGGTGAGTGGTAGACAACACCAGAACTACTCTAGATAGTCATTACTGCCATCAGGCAACCGTCTTCAGAAATGGCCATTGATTTCCTAGGTCTCTGCACAGCAGATAAAATAATCCCTGATGGTTGTGACATTTTTGTCAAAGGTAATTCCTGCATCCTTTTAGTTACTAGTTTCAGAGAAGAATGACCTAGGAAGGTATGTGTAATCTCTATCGTATAGAGAGGAAGAGAGAAGAATAGTTCCATGTTGTTTCATCAGTGGAGTTTTATTTGCATTTCGTGACTGTTTAGCTTTTCTGTAGGTTATTTGGTTACAAAATCTCTAGAAATGTTAATTTCAAAAAATGTAAAGTTTTCTGTTGTTTAAAGAAAATGAATTTAAAACTATTGTTAGAATTTGGTGTTATATAAAAAGTAATTAGTATGTGAAACTATTAAATCAATGTGTCTTCCACACATGGCGAGTGAAATCCATGACACTAAGGTAATCAACAGGAAGCCAGTCTTGGAGACTATGGTCTTAGCAAGAGAGTCAGAGTGGAGAGGAGTGCCAAAGTCGTACGTGATGTTGAAACGATCCTGGATACCCTTCAGGTCTTGGATCTGGTTTTGTGTTTGCAGAAGTATCTCCCAATAAATGTCCCTCTCAATATTAACCCGTTAATTACTAAACAACACTAAACCTTATGTCAACATGTGTAGCAGCTGCAGACACAACACTCTTCGTTTTTTCCGCTTTGACATCTTCCCCACAAACACAGGCACTGAAGCCTGGATCTCCAGTAACAAAAGTTGGTGAAGAAAAGAGCCTTTCCTGGTCTGGTAACACGTTCAATTTGTGTTGCAGACAGGACTTCAGGTTAGACATAACAACTGAATCTAATATTCACAGCGTTTGTTCATTCTGTGAAAATGTATGGACGTCATTCTTCCCCTGGACTGGGCACTGGTGAGGTCTCCCGTTGAGTTCTGGGCCCCTCACTTCAAGAAAGATTGAGGGGCTGGAGCAGGTCCAGAGGAGCAACGAGGCTGAGGAAGGGACTGGAGGGGAAGTCTTACAGAGAGAGGCTGAGGGAGCTGGGGGTGTTCAGCCTGGAGAAGAGGGGGCTCAGGGGGGACCTTCTTCTCTACAACTCCCTGAAGGGAGGCTGTAGACAGGAAGGGGTCAGGCTGTTCTCCCAGGCAACCAGAGTGAGGACCAGAGGGCAGGGCCTGAAGCTGCCAGGGGAGGGTTAGAATGGATGTTAGGAAGCCCTTTGTCACGGAAAGGGTGCTCAGAGCCTGGACTGGACCGCCCAGGGCAGTGGTGGAGTCCCCATGTCTGGAATTGTTGAAGGACAGATTGGCTGTGGCCCCTAATGCCCTGATCAAGTTCCAAATTCAAGACACCCAACTCCTTCAGCCTTTTGTAATCAGGGAGATGCTCCACTCTCTCCCTTCATCATTTTTGTGGCTCTGTGCTGGACTCTCTCAACAGTTCTGTTTCCTTGACATGCTTTTTCGGGGTCTTCTTTTTCCTGAGTTTCCCATAGAGACTTGCACACATCCATCGGGAGGCTCTTTAGGGGCAGATCCTGGTACTCTATGTGCTTGCAGCATCACAAATTAACAGCACAGCTATAGGAGCAGCCAATGCAATTAGTGCTAGGACCTGGGCTCCAGTCACACCCTACAGTTGACATTACCATCCAAGTATAAGAGAAGAAAAAATACCTCCCTTTTTAAGAGGTTCATGGCTTGCTAACTCATGCATAAATAATTACAGAGCTGTGCTTCATTGTGATTCATGGGAAGAAATTAAATACAAGTCTTAACATACGCTAGACATACTAGATCCTGCTTACGCATAGATAATGAATAAAACCAGCTAGCTTTCTCCAGTTCCGTTTCAGCTGACTCTTAAGAGGCTCCCTAAGCTCTTCTCTATAAATTAAATCAGACTGAACCTAAAAAATCGAGTAGCTAGATCTCGTGAGTCCATGTTCTAGGGGTTATGGAGATGCTGGGATGAAGGCTGAATTGGCTGGTAATGGAGATTCTTTCCAGCCATGAGGATTCTGTGATTCTAAACTAAGCCACCTAGTCCAGTTCTGTGTTGTCATCAGACTACAGCTATGTTGTGTAGTCCTTCTTGTGGCTCTGTCAGTCATCATTCTTCAAAATGAAATCTTTTGCTCTGTGTCGTGCTAGGAAAAATCTTTTCTATACATAGAGGTTGAACTGAGCCAAGGGCAGGTCCTACACTTCGTCCATGATAAACCCCTGCTGTTACAGACTTGGAGATGACTGGCTGCAGAACAGCCTGGCAGACAGGGATCTGGCAGTATTGGGTGACAACTGCCTGGACAAGAGCCAGCAGGGTGCCCAGGTGATGCAGAAGGCCAACAGCATCCTGGCTTCTATGAGGAATTGTGTGGCCAGTAGGACTAGGGATGTCATTCTCCCGCTATACTGGGCACTGGGGAGGCCTCCCCTCTAGTCCTGGGGGCAGTGCTGGGCCCCTCATTTCAAGAAAGACTGAGGGGCTGCAACAGCTCCAGAAGAGCAAGAAGGCTGGGGAAGGGACTGGAGGAAAAGGCTGATGAGGAGAGGCTGAGGGAGCTGGGGGTGTTCAGTCTTGAGAAGAGGAGACTCAGGGGGAAGCTTCTCCCTCTCCCCAGCTCCCTGAAGGGAGGTTGTACTCAGGTGGGAGTCAGGCTCTTCTCCCAGGCAACCAGTGCCAGGATGAGAGGGCAGGGCCTGAAGCTGCACCACGAGAGGGATAGGTTGGCTGTTAGGAAGCCCTTCCTCAGGGAAAGGGTGCTCAGAGCCTGGACTGGACTGCCCAGGGCAGTGGGGGAGTCCCTGTGTCTGGAGGTGTTGGAGGACAGCCTGGCTGTGGCCCTGAGTGCCCTGGTCTAGCTTATCATGACACAGCCTGGGCTAGCCTTGAGGATCTCAGAGGTCTTTTCCGTGCTCAGTAATTCTGTGACATATATGTTTATGCACAGTAGCAATGTCTTTATTTCCCTGCGTAAGCAAAATTATACTTTCTTGTGTGTGGGCTTGTAGCTACACTATCTGATTGCTCTGGAATGCTGTGGGTTCGGTACAAGTGTTCAGAGAAAATAGGAGGACAGGCCATATGTCCTCATTAGTGAAAAAGATCATCGTGACAGATTGCTCGCCGTGCGTGGAATTTCTGTACAGTGCTCTTGCTATTGACATGACACATGAAAGATGCATCACTGTCTAATGACAAAGTTGACTTTATATAATGCTTGATTAATCATAATGACATGAGAAAGGTTCTTTAATTGATATCTGTTTCATTAGAAGTGAACTAGCTATAGATCTACATTCTTATATGTAGTGCCCTAGCATAGCTGTATTTATTCAACAATATCAAGTACAAGGGTCTGACCCTGAGTAGAGGCAATGGCATGCACGAATACAGACTGGGAGGAGAGAGGATTGAGAACAGCCCTGAGGAGAAGGACTTGGGGGTGGGAGTGGAGCAGAAGTTTCACAGGAGCCGTCAGTGTGCGTTGACAGCCCAGATGGCCAACAGTGTCTTGGGCTGCAACCAAAGAAGCACTGACAGTCTGTTGAGGGAGGTGATTCTCCCCCTCTATTCTGCACTCGTGAGACCACATCTGGAGTACTGGGTCCAGTTGTGCAGTCTCCAACAGAAGGACACAGAGCTCCTGGAATGGGTCCAGAGGAGAGCAACTCAAATGATCAGAGGGCTGGAGCAGCTCCCCTATGAGAACAGGAGAGCAATTCCCTCATGATCAGAGGGCTGGAGCACCTCCCCTACAAGAACAGGCTGAGCAAGTTGGTGTTTTTCAGCCTGGAGAAGAGGAGGCTCCCAGGGGACCTTCCAGCAGCTTTCCAGTCTCTGAAGGGGGCTACAAGAGAGCTGGGGGAGGGCTTTTGACATGGGTGTTAGCAAGAAGACAAGGGGAAAGGGTTCCAGCCTTGAAGAGGGGAGGCTGAGGTTGGCCAGGAGGAACCAACTCTGTGCTGTGAGGNGAGAGAGGATTGAGAACAGCCCTGAGGAGAAGGACTTGGGGGTGGGAGTGGAGCAGAAGTTTCACAGGAGCCGTCAGTGTGCGTTGACAGCCCAGATGGCCAACAGTGTCTTGGGCTGCAACCAAAGAAGCACTGACAGTCTGTTGAGGGAGGTGATTCTCCCCCTCTATTCTGCACTCGTGAGACCACATCTGGAGTACTGGGTCCAGTTGTGCAGTCTCCAACAGAAGGACACAGAGCTCCTGGAATGGGTCCAGAGGAGAGCAACTCAAATGATCAGAGGGCTGGAGCAGCTCCCCTATGAGAACAGGAGAGCAATTCCCTCATGATCAGAGGGCTGGAGCACCTCCCCTACAAGAACAGGCTGAGCAAGTTGGTGTTTTTCAGCCTGGAGAAGAGGAGGCTCCCAGGGGACCTTCCAGCAGCTTTCCAGTCTCTGAAGGGGTCTACAAGAGAGCTGGAGGAGGGCTTTTGACATGGGTGTTAGCAAGAAGACAAGGGGAAAGGGTTCCAGCCTTGAAGAGGGGAGGCTGAGGTTGGCCAGGAGGAACCAACTCTGTGCTGTGAGGGTGCTGAGATGCTGGAACAGGGTGCCCAGGGCAGCTGTGGCTGTCCCATCCCTGGCAGTGTTGAATGGATGGTATTTCAGGTCCCCTCCAACCCTGGCCATTCTGTGATTCTATGATTTCTAACCCTAGCTGAAACCAACAGAAATTGAACAGCCAAGATAATTAGTCAATAATTGACATAATGAAGCTCAAACAATTCTCTATACTGCAAAAATTACCTCCATCATTTTTCTATCTACTTTATATGAGAAAAAGGAAGTATTTATGAAGAAGTCAACCAAGTAAATTAATCTTGCAATGCAAATGCCAGGATTTACTTACAGTTAATTAAGCCTTACTGAATAATTATAATTAATTACTTGCAAAATATTTGTAATATTGAAATATCAGTGAAATAATTCCCTCCCCTTTCTTCCTTGATATTTTAATCATTTTAGATGTTAAATATTCATAAATTGTTATTTAGGGGAACAAAATGAAATGATAGAGAAGATTCCTTTACCTTTTCCTTAGGCATAGCCTTCTACAATCTGTTCCAAACCTTATGTAAGCAGTGGAAACCTTTCCACTGACTTCAGTTGAATTTTGGAAAAGAAGCACAGGAAGGATTTTGCTTGTGTTTTGCACAGTAATTTGTGACGCTGCTGTAACTGCCTTCAAACTATTTTAAACTCCAGCAACCTCAACCTGATTTTCTCTGATGGAGAAATGAACAGTTTGGGATATCAGATGGAATTCTGTCTGTGGTGCCCTAGGAACTGCACTTATTTCAGGAGCACAACTTGGAAATCATCCTCAGAAAAGAATTCTGGCACAGAAAGCAGGGCACACAATTAAAATAAACCCCTCCTAAGCAAACGAACAACCAACCAACCCCAACCAAGCAGGAATGATCCTCATAGACATTGAATTCTTTTTCATACACAATAAAGAAATTGAAACAAAGATCAGGGAGTCCACAAAACCATCCACAGTTTCCCCTACTGCTACTCTTCCAAGGAGGAAATAGATGCTTGGAGGAGAGGTGACCAACACAGAGGTTCTGCCTGGAAGGGTCACCATAACTAATCACTGTGGCCTAGACTGCTCTCCAACATGGGCAGACTGTGTGGTATCAGCCTGGGAAAGCAGGCAGGCAGGAAGGGTAGGAGTATTTCACACATGTTGGCTGCTTTGGCATGTCTTTTATCTTGTCCGTGATCAGCTCTTAAGGGCCTGATCTGGATGTGTGGTTTCTCAAACACCCTGTGTTGTAGCTAGTACTAATTCAGCCTTAGAAGTGTTTTGTTTGGCTGTGGTTTGCTTTGCACAAAGCCTTTCAGGAAACCCCTCCAAGCAGCTGTTGTGCTCCGAGATCTTCTGTTAACAGAATCAGAAACCCCCACAAAGTCCTTTTATTTAATTATTTAAAGATAATTACGAAAAGCCAGTACCTTACTGAGTTGGATATCAGGTGGGCTTGAGATGAGAACACTACTCAATGCACCTGATGACGTTGCTACTGAGAAGTCCTTTTTCTGAAGCTCACCATCTTGCAGCTTTTGCAATCACCACAGGAACAACGTTCTGCTCAGAAAGTCTCAGCAGAGCATCACCGGGGTAAAAGATAAAAATCACTTTTCCCTATGCTGAATTTTTCTAATGAAAAAGAGCCTTTTCAGACCCAGGCCAAATTTCTCAGCATTTTGCGGAATTATTTTTGGAAAGCAGGAGTTTTTCATTGTTTGCACTGAAGGGGCAACAAAGGCTTTCTATTCTGATGGGAACATGAGACGTTGAACCAAGTAATGCAGCCAATTACATTGACTGCTATCAATTACACTTAGAACCTAATTAATTTACCATCTTCATACCCCCAGTTTTGAGAGGCAGTTTGATTCATCCAGATCAGATGGGAGCAGCTTTCCACTCTTGGCTTGACTTTGAAATTCCCTTCCCTTGTTTCTGAAGTTTTGGCTGCCTTGTTTTATTGAAGGAGTAGGGATCGTAGCTGAGGGTAAAAGTAATAGCTGCCTGCCTGGAAAAATGCAGACAAGGACCAGATCTTCATCTGTTGTTAATGAATAGAGAGGTTTCGGTTTCGGGGGAAAAAAGCCAGCCATTAACCAGAGGAGGATTTGGCTCATGGAATTTCATACATTAACTTGTCATCGATATTTTGAAGCTTTCCCAAGTGTTTCTGTCAGTCCACAAGATCTCCACAATGGCTTCTGCTAGCATATTTGAATGTTTACTCCTTTGGCTTGGCTTGAGAGAGAGATCCGGTACAATAATGACCTCAAGTCTCCTAAAAAGCATCATGCGACAGCTTTGTGGGACAAACGTGCTGACCCACACTTCACGCTCATGCAGAAGGGCAGGGAGAAAATAGATCTGCAGACATTTGTACCCCTCTCTTGCTCCTCTACCCTGACTCTGCTGGAGGGTCCCTTACCAAAGCCAAAGCCACTGCAGACTTCCAATGAGTTTAGACTGCAGCAGCTCACAGCAGCCCTCTCATGTGGTCAAAGCTTAAAATTTAAATAGAAATCATATTTAAAATAACTTTTTAAAATAACAATGGGAGGTTCTTTTCATGACACTTGAGATGCTGGAAATTTAGGATCATATTTTTCCTCTCTTTTCTTGTTGTCCTGCTGCTTGCAAATGTTTTGTAGTAAAGAAAGCTGGGATTTACACAGTTCTGCTTGCTGATGCATTACAGCTTCCATCAAATTTCCTGGTAAGACCCCAGGAACTGATAACATCCTGCAAATTCTACCTAAATAGCTACTTTGAATCTGCAAATCGAATTAAGGAAATTAATTCAGCAGAGCATTTCTTACTATTTTTAAATAATTTAATGATTTCCCATGCATAATAGATGATGTTTTAGGTGAGACAAGGTCTGACATAATTGCTGCAGCATCTGCTTGTGAAAACATAGATTCATAGATTGATAGAATGGTTCAGGTTGAAAGAGACCTTAAAGATCATCTCATTCCAACCCCCCTGCCATGAGCAGAAACACCCCCCACTAGACCAGATTGTACAAGGCTGGATAGGATGGGAGGGAGCAGCCACAGCCTCCCTGGGCAACCTGGTCCAGTGTCTCAGCACCCTCTCTGTGAAGAATTTCCTCCTGACTTCCAGTTTGAACCTTCCCTCTTCCAGCTGGAAACCATTCCCCCTGCTCCTACCACTCCAAGCCCTTGCAAACAGCCCCTCCCCAGCTTTCCTGTAGCCCCCTTTAGGTACTGGAAGGCCACTAGAAGATCTCCCTGGAGTCTGCTCTTCACCAGGATGAACAGCCCCAACTCTCTTAGCCTGTGCTTGTAGGAGAGGTGCTCCAGCCCTGCACTCATCCTCGTGGCCCTCCTCTGGACATGTTACAACAGTTCAGTGTCTTGCTTGTGTTGGGGACTCCAGAACTTGATTTGAACTTCTAAGCCATGATTCCCATTTCTAAGCAGTTCTGCAGTACTGCAGTACCCCAGGGGAGTTGTGGAGTCTCCTCTGCAGACGTTCCAGCCCCACCTGGCTGTGTTCCTGTGCCACTGGGTCTGGGTGATCCTGCTGTGGCAGAGGGATTGGACTGGATGATCTTTCCANGGGATTGGACTGGTTGATCTTTCTAGTTCCCTTCTGATCCCTCAGGATTCTAGGATTCTATGCATACAGAAAAATTTCATTTCTCTATTTAGTTCTAGAAATCAAAACTGCTGTTCATTTCAGAAGCAGCACTTCTAGCGCCTCTATTTGATACTGGGTTTTCTCCTCTCTCTTTCCCACCTTCTCAAGATGCAGCTTTCCCATCACTACTTCAAATTTGCAATACCACTCCGTTCTTTTCAACTCTATCCTGAAAAAGTCCTATAAAATCCATTTTCAAACGATCTTGGTCTGAAGCAAGCCTTCCTGACGCGTCACTAGCTGCTATGCAATTGCCATGAGCAGTGCTGAATCTTCCCTCCTGTTCTGCTGGAAGATTCGTTCGTTTTGGGAGGTTCCACTGAAGGCCAAGTTTCCAGTTCTAAATGGTTCCACTGTGGTTCTCGTTTGGATCTTTGTCACCCTCTAGTGTCACAGCAATGGAAGCCAGAAGCAAGAAAAGGTCAGAGAGTAAACAGTATCTGAAATCTGCCCGCATAGGGCCTAGGATTAGAGCTACAGAAATCACCAGCCTACAGACAATAGGCAGAGCCAGGGCAGTCATGCGACTGTGTGAGGCACCACAAAGAATCAGGAGTCAGCTGTTGATGTGGATTAGGAGTCCATAATCATCCGTCCCTACCGAGGCCATAGGGATGTAGCTGAAAGCTTTGTGCAGCTGTATCACAACACGCTTGTGCTGTTGCCAAGCATGAGCAGCCGTGATGCTTCACAAAGTGCCTGTCATAGCTCTCTTTGCCTGGACTTATCAGTGCCTCACAAAGACAGTTCTGAAAAGCTGATGCTTTTGTGTTTGAGAGCAGTGGCATCACATCCAGCAGACTCCTGCTGGTGGTGTCCAACATGCCATCTCCTGAGTGCTACAGATTAGAACTTGGCTGCACACGTTGTCCTTCCAACACAGGATAATGCTGTTCACTCGGGTTTACGTGAAAGCAAATAAAACATGAGTCCTGCCTTTCCCTCACAGTTTCAGATGAGCATGAAACAAACTTCCTGATCCGCCTCAGCACAACTCTTTCCTTCCCTCCATTCCTTCCATTCATCTCCAACCTGAACATTCTGGCAACCAAGAAGAGGGCAAAGGGGTACAGCCAGTGCTGGATGGGAAGAGCAGGAGGAGTAGCAGGCTGAGGCAGAAGCTCTGGGCAGAGATGGGTAGGAAGGGACAGGGTAAAGGCTGCACAGAGCAGGAGGCTTCTCTCTGGGGGACCTGTGACTGTTGCAGGGGTGGAGGATGGGGATTGGGAAGCTGGAATGAATGTGAAACTTGCAACACACAAGGAAAATTACAGACAAAAAGAGGGGCAAACTCTGTCTTCATCAAGCAACCTTCATTTGGGGGCTGTTCTACAAAGCAATTGACATTCTGTAGGATCAGGCCCACAGTGAAAGAAATGTCAATGATTTTAAAGAAATGGCTGGAGCTTTTGCATTTTGCAGTCTGACTAAACCTGAACCTGGCTACGTGAACGGGTGAGAATTTCCCCCCAGACTTCAGTTAATTCCCCTGTTGCTGACACAGCACTAATTTTACAGCAGTCAACTGATATTTAAAACACAAAGATAAACAGGAAAGTTTATTGGGCCTGAAGTATTCAAATAAAATACCACCCCTACGATGTGATTCAGGAACAGAAAATCTAACTTACCATAAAAAAAGAATGGGTTTACTATGGGTGAGTTGCAGTAAGAGGTGGTGCTGATGGCATCAGCGATGGCTGAGTTTGCCTGACATTTTGTCTGTTGCTATAACTTAGCAGAACTTGAACTGATTGCTATTTTACTGCAGAAATCTGTGCTTACAACTGTGTACAGTCCCATCTTTCTGCTACAGGTCAAATTACCTTTACTTCCTTCTCTCCCTCAATTCCTCCTTCATTCCCCTCCTCCCTGGGGCATTTGGCAACTCAGGCGGCCATGGAGAGGTGATGCAGCAAGAACCTAGCTCAGAAGACATTTAGTATCTGGCAAGTCTGGATCCTCAGTATCTGGGTGCTGGAAGTCAAGGCATCCTGGCTCCCATCCCTCTGCTCTAATAACTAACATCACACTGCCCTCTCAGTTTTTTAACAAGAAATCTCTTCAAGACCACTGTCTAATCTAATTGCTGGTTTGTACAAGCAGAGTTCCCAGCTTCAGTTGGATTTCTACCATCTCTGCACCACAGGCAAGCAATTCCGCCATCCCAGGCATCAGAAGACTGCGTGAGGCAGACATGGCTGTGCCCCTCGGTCTCCCAGCATTCTCCCCTCTGGGCAGGGAACGCGTGTGTTTAAAATCTAACATGCTTAAAATCCCCTCCCCAGTGGCATTGCCTGAATTCTTCTTTTTTATTTTATAATCCCTTTTTTTTTTTTACTTTTGAGTAGCAGACTAAGTTTAGAAAAGGACAAGTAAATGAATTTCTACTGTTCAAATTAAAAATAGTGGCTGTGCTGTGCAAACAGCAGCAGGCAAAATCCCAGTTGGTCTTTTGGAACATTTCGGGCTTCCCGCTTCAGTGCCTCGGCTGCAGTGTTCCCCTTTACATAACCCGGCGAGCTGACACACTCATCTGAGCAGGCAGAGAGCCAGAAATCCCCGGTCTGCTGAATACCCGTGGTACACAGACTGAAAACTTTTGTGATCCCTCCTCCACATGAACTTGGGCTTTAAGAGGCAAAGAAATGTTTATACTCTTCTCCCTTGAGAAGCCAAGATTTACTTTTATGAGGCCATCAATATTAATGTCCATGCAGCATTCTGAAAAGCTATTTTCCCCTTCCTCTTACACTGCCAAACACGAGCAATGAAGCAATTTTGGAATCAATGTCTTATTTCAAATATTGCTTTTTAATTCCTCCTCCTTCCCCCAACCCCACATCTCTTATTTCTTTGAGAGTTTTTCTGGAGGGTTGGTTTTTCTGGTAGGGTTCTTTATTCAGCTGCTGAGCTCTATCTTTTCAATCTAATCATAGAATAATAGAATCATAAGGGATGGGAAGGGACCTTGAAAGATCATCCAGTCCAATCCCCCTGCCACAGCAGGATCACCCAGACCAAGTTGCACAGGAACACAGCCAGGCGGGGCTGGAACGTCTGCAGAGAAGGAGACTCCACAACCCCCCTGGGCAGCCCCTTCCAGTGCTCCGGGACCCTCCCTGGGAAGAAGGTCCTGCTGAGACTGAGAGGGAACCTCCTCTGTTCCAGCTGGCACCCAGTGCCCCTTGTCCTGTCACCAGATGCCCTTGAGCAGAGCCTGGCTCCATCCTCCTGACACCCACCCCACACAGATTTAGAGACAGGAATGAGGTCCCCCCTCAGCCTCCTCCAAGCTCAACAGACCCAGCTCCCTCAGCCTTTCCTCAGCAGGGAGGTGTTCTGTTTCCTTCATTTCCCTTGATTATGTGGATCTGCTTAACCCGGGGCTTGCACCACGTTCCTTTGCATCATGCAGTCACGTAGCTATATAAATGTACTCATAATACTGATATTGTCAGATATTCCACATGGCAAATCCAAAATGCTTTGGGCTTAGAGAAGAAAGGTGGGGGAGGAGCAGGCATATGCCCTGTAACGCCTTCCAGAACCGCTACCATCACTGAGCACAGCACAGCCACTCACCAGAACAGAGCCCCCAAGGGCTCTCTGATCATCGTGATGGTCCTTCTCTTCTGAACTATAGGCACTCCCCAAACAAAGGTGTGTTTTTCAAATACATGGCCAAACTTCATCCAAACCCAGTCTGTATTTCACTGGAGATTGACCAATCCCTGGGGCTAATGGCAGGAATTTCTAGCCTTTTTCTCCCTTCTGTTTTCACTGAAAGCATTTTCCAGACAATGCCTGCTTTGGGGAAGCCAGTGAGCAGAGAAACCTGGTTACTTTCAGACAACACTGTTGAAGGAACAGACACAACTCAGAAACTATGCCATGTGTTCTTGAGTGCTCATCTCATGCTCCTCTAATGACTTGTGTGCAAATATAGTGAACTCAGCTTGCTGGGGCTGCTTCACATCATCTGCGAAGTAGGTGTAGTTGACAGACAACTTGTGTCAGCGAGCTGGGGAAGGGCTGAAGTCCAAGCTATACTATGAAGACATGTCTGTGTAGTCAGCTGGAGATGGTTGTGGAACAGCTTAGCTCACTTTCTAAGGTGCAAAATGGAAGATGTAGTCAATCCAAAAGCTGTTTGGACATGCTAGCGTGGAGCTGTGCCCAAGCTAATAAGTTCTGCTCAGGGGCAGGTTATTCCTGTCATACGTTGGCTGGTCCCTGGTTTGGTGAGGTATGTACTCTGCAGTTTGAAATGCCACAGTCCAGCCTTTCATAGGAATGTTGGTTGCTAGAAAAAGTCTCTTAAGAAAACCAGACTTCCTTTTTCTTTTTCATCTTCAGTCTGTTGAAGATCCCAGGATCCTGTCAACTAGTGTGGCTGATGAGAAGAGGCTGCATTTCCTAATGGGTTGGTTTTTTCTCTTTGCTGCTCACAGTGCCTTTCACTGTGCAGGAACATTCCATTAGTCAGAAACTGCCCCTTTTCCCCTTGTAACTTCGGGGATGAGTGGGGAGAGTAGCCTGGCAGAGAGGGACCTGGCAGCACTGGGTGACAGCTGGCTGAACAGGAGCCAGCAGAGTGCCCAGGTGGCACCAAAGGCCAAGGGCATCCTGGCTGGGATCAGCAATTGTGTGGCCAGCAGGACTTGGGATGTCATTCTCCCCCTGGACTGGGCACTGGGGAGGCCTCACTTCAAGAAAGAGATGGAGGGGCTGGAGCAGGTCCAGAGGAGCAAGGAAGCTGAGGAAGGGACTGGAGGGAAAGGCTGATGAGGAGAGGCTGAGGGAGCTGGGGGTGTTTAGCCTGGAGGAGAGGAGACTCAGTGGGGAAATTCTCCCGCTCTACAACTCTCTGAAGGGAGAGAGACCAGGGCAGTGGGTCTGGAGGTGTTGAAGGACAGCCTGGCTGTGGATCTTAGTGCCCTGGCCTGGCTCTGACGGGGTGCTGTTAGGTGCTGGGCTGGGCTGGATGAGCTCAGAGGGCTTTGCCAACCTCAATAATCCTGTGAGTCTGTGATCTAATGTACACATCACTTGTCGGTTACAGTGCTAATACATGCAGTAATACATTTGGGTTTATAATTTTTGAAACCAAATATTACAGTACAGTACTTCTTTCCATTGAAAGTCTCATTACAGTGATCACTTGCATTAGTACAAGATCTTAACCTGACATGAAAACGCTCGGTGACAGGATATTGTGACCTTATAAAAGTCTTCTCAGGGAATTTGATGATAATGCCCTCCTACATCCCATTCTACACAGAGTCCCATGTGACAGACTGACATATAACAGGATTTATTGCTTTACTATGCCAATCATGCAACCAAACGACCTCTCTGTGTCAGAGGTAAGCCATTTCATATAACATCCTCCTCTTCTTTCTGTTATCCTGACTAAGCTCTTCATTAGCTAGGAGTCTCAGCAATGACTTTCTGATCCTTTACCTGCAACTGCGAAAAAATCTATTAAAATATAACCGTTTATCACACGCTTGCCTGCTTCCACATGCTTTAGCCAAGGATCTTGCTGGAAGCTTTGGGAAAGCATCATCCAAGGCATCTAATTCACCTGCATGTGGGTTCTTTCAAGAAGCTCGTTTGTGCCTTCTACCCTGCCTTTGCAAAAGCTTTATCTGCTTGCCCTTTTTATGCCATGGGTAAAGTCTGCCCTTCTTTCGTCACAGCTATCAGCTCGCTCGGGGCAGAGGACAGCCTTATTGGTCTGTAGTTTCTGAGGTCCCCCTGATCTTACAAACAACAGGAACCTCGCACTTGCCACATTCCATACCTTTGGAACAGAGGCCAATGTATATGTTGAGTTGTATCAGTTAATGATTCCTCACAGAGATCAGACTTCCTTTCCAGGTGTTTTGAAAACTTGGTCTCATACAGGTGATTTGTTACTGTCTGGGCCCCTCGCTTCAAGAAAGAGATTGAAGGGCTGGAGCGGGTCCAGAGGAGCAACGAGGATGGGGAAGGGACTGGAGGGAAAGGCTGAGGAGGAGAGGCTGAGGGAGCTGGGGGTGTTCAGCCTGGAGAAGAGGAGACTCAGAAGGGACCTTCTTCCTTTGTGAAGTTGGGCTCTTCTCCCACGCAACNAGGTGTAGTCAGGTGTGAGTTGGGGTCTTCTCCCAGGTAACTAGCGACAGGACGAGAGAGCAGGGCCTGAAGCTGCCAGGGGAGGGTTAGGTTGGATGTCAGGAAGCCCTTCCTCCTGGAAAGGGTGCTCAGATCCTGGACTGGACTGCCCAGGGCAGTGGGGGAGTCCCCGTGTCTGGAGGTGTTGAAGAGCAGCCTGGCTGTGGCCCTCAGTGCCCTGGTCTGGCTCTGACGGGGTGCTGTTAGGTGCTGGGCTGGGCTGGATGAGCTCAGAGGGCTTTTCCAGCCTCAGTGATTCTGTGATTCTGTGGTTCTGTGTAATCTGAGTTAGATTTTCTTCTCTGGCACTTGAGTTGAAGATAATTCCTTTGTCTTGGCCCCATAAAAAAGTTTCTGCTGCGGAAACCTGCCCAAGCTTATCCGTGGAGAACATTAACCTGAAAAAATCATTTAGCTTTGGGCTTATCTTCTTGAAATCCTCCTTTTATATCCCTAACATTATAGAATGCCTGTAAACTGTCTGGCACTCTTCATGCTTCTGATGTGTTCAGAGAGAAGTTTTATTATTCAGCCTGACGTTTAGCACAAGTTACTCCTCACAATATTCTTGGCCTGCTTTATAAAGTGTTTATATTAAATGTGGAAGAGCTTGTGCTCTATTCTGTCTTCCTTGTTTCAACACAACTTCCACTTTTTGAAGACCAACTGTGATTTCCAACAGTCGCTTTCACGTGTCTGTTTCATCACGCCAGCTTTGCTTTCTTTCTGTGTGTGTGTGGTCCTTTTAAAGTAGTTTTTTCATAAGCACTAAGTGATTGCTGGTAGGCTCTGGTACAGCATCTTTCAGCAACTAGCATGCCACCTGCAAAATTCTTACTCATTTGGCTGCTCCTTTTAATTCCTCTTTAATTTAAATTGGCAATAAAACCTAATAGCCTAACAATATCACAGCATCACAGAGGGTTAGGGATTGGAAGGGACCTGGAAAGATCACCCAGTCCAGTCCCCCTGCCACAGCAGGATCCCCTAGATCCAGTTGTACAGGAACAACCCAGGCAGGTTTAAATATCTCCAATGAAGGAGACTCCACAGCCCTCCTGGGCAGCCCCTGCCAGGGCTCTGGCACCCTCACTCAGAAGAAGGTTCTTCTCCTCTGGATGTGGAACCTCCTCTGTTCCAGCTGCCGCCCCGTGCCCCTTGTCCTGGCATTGGGTGCCCCTGAGCAGAGCCTTCCTC
>VZRI01010356.1:223355-260360 GCA_013397515.1 Upupa epops
AGCAGGGCAGGAAGCACCATGGCTACAGGGTTCTTCAACACCTCCAGGCAGGGGGACTCCAGCACCTCCCTGGGAAGGCCCTGCCAGTGCCCAACCACTCTGGCTGCAGAGAATCTCTGCCTCAGAGCCAGTCTGACCCTCCCCTGCCTCAGCTGCAGAGCAGTACCCCTGCTGCTGTCAGCAGGCACCAAGGAGCAGAGGCCAACAGCCACCCCTCCACAACCTCCCTGCAGGGAGTTGGAGAGGGCAGTGAGGTCCCCCCTCAGCCTCCTCTTCTCCAAACTGACCCTGCCCAGCTCCCTGAGGCTCTCCTGATTTGACTGGTTCTCTCAACCCTTCCTGAGCCTGGTAGCTCTGCTCTGGACCCGTTCCAGCATCTCCATGTCTTTCCTATCATGAGGGGCCAGAACTCTCACGCCTCAAGAGCCTAAACCTCTAGCTTGTGTCTCTCACAACCTTACCCTGGTCATGTGGTTGCTATAGACATAGATAGTATTCAGTGTTGTGTACATTACATCTTTCTTTACCCATGTTTACTTTTCAAAACCCTCGACTCCTGTAGCTTAGAAGATGAGTGATACTCCTTGAAATCACTGAGTGAATTCAGGAGAGCCTGTGAAACCTTTTGGGTTTTTCCTGGTACTTCCCAACAGCATGTTTTCCCATCCAACATCATTTCATAGGAGGAAAATCCTGGTCATGCTGAGACTTTGGGGAAAAAAGCAATGGGTTTTCAGGTTAAGAGCATGGCCAATAAAGTTGTTGCTATCCTTCTGGCAGAAACGGGGAAAGGAAGCGTTTGTCTTGTGCGCTGTGCAGGAAAGGGCATTACATCTGCAAGAGCAACTTACACCTGCCATCTTGTCTGTGGCTGACTCTCGTTCCAGATGTACAGCAGCAATCGAGAGCTTGAAGAAGCCTCGGGAGACCCGTAAAGTCAATAAAATGACCTCTTTTGTGTTCAATATTTCATGATGTATTAAAAAAACCCCAAGCAAGCGCTGAAGGTTTCCATTTGAGTTTCCATTCGAAAGACAGATCTTGCAGGAGCCTGAGCTTTATCACACCCAGGAAATGGGAAAAGTGTAATTCAATCGAGATGGTTTTTCAGCTCTGGCTGTTTTCAGCTCTTTAGTTTGTTATGTTGTTAATTTGTTCCCAGGGGAATGAGTAGAAGGGAAAGTTTTTGGTATCCCCATCTCCCTCAAACAGAAGAAGAGGGAACACACTCACTTCAGATTTCTGAGTAATCCAGATGTGAGAAAAAAGCAAAGCAAGTCTGGAAATTTCTAGTATTCAATGTAAACAGTTAGGTAGGTGACAGCATACAAAGCAAATAATTGTGTTTAGATGAAACCTTTAGTTGTCCTGGTGGAGATCCCAGTGCTCTAATTAATCCCACTGTATTTTATCATTCTCACATTTCAGGTCCTTGTTTTATTGTCACTCAAAATGGTGCAGAGTGACCAAGGCTTTGTCAATCAATTTCTGCTTCAGATGACCCAGGGTGTGAGCGGCCTCACCATCTTATTGGTTTAATTCCTTCCACTCTTATTCAGAGAATCATAGAGTCCTCCTGGCTGGAAAGGACCTCCAGGATCACCCAGCCCAGCCCTCAGCCCAACAGCTCCCCAACCCCCAGACCATGGCCTCAAGGGCTCTAGCTACTCGGTTTTTAAACCCCTCCAAGGATGGGGACTCCCCCCCCTCCCTGGGCAGCCTGGTCCAGTGCCCAGCCACTCTCTCAGCAAAGAGCTTCTTCCTAAGATCCAGTCTAACCCTCCCTTGACGCAGCTTGAGGCCATTTCCCATCATTTTATAGTTAGGAATTTGGGAGACCAGCAGCAGCCTCGCTACAACCTCCTTTCAGGTAGCTGTAGAGAGCACTGAGGTCTCCTCTCAGCCTCCTCTTCTCCAGACTAAACAACCCGTTTTCTCAGCCACTCCTCACAGGCCCTGTTCTCCAGCCCTCTCCCCAGCCTCACTGCCCTTCTCTGGCCCCGCTCCAGGCCCTCAATGTCCTTCTGATCCTGTGGTGCCCAACACTCGACCCTGCACTCAAGGTGCGGTCACACGAATGCAGAGTACAGGGGCACCATCACCTCCCTACTCCTGCTGGTTACCCATTCCCAATCCAGGCCAGGATACCGTCTGTCTTCGTGGCCACCTGGGCACCCTGCTGGCTCTGTTTAGCCAGCTGTCACCCAACACCCTGAGGTCCTTTTCTGCCAGGCAGCTCTCCAGCCCCTCTTCCCCCAACCTGGAACTGCTGGGGGTTGTTGTGACTGAACTGCATGACCTGGCACTTGGCTTTGTTAAACCTCATCCCACTGGCCTCAGCCCATCTCTCCAGCCTGTCCAGATCCCTCTGCAGAGCATTCCTACCCTCAAGCAGATGAACACTGCCATTTAATTTTGTGTCACCTGCACATTTACTGAGGGTGCATTCGATCCCCTCATCCAGGTCATTCCTTTCGACATTTATTCTGAACAGGGTGCCTTGTCTTCCTAACGCTCTGGTACTCTTGGTACTTTGGTGGGATCTGCTCTGTGTGTCTCTTCTGCCTAATTTAACCAGAGTTTATATGGCTATAAGATAAAGATATTTTATACCTCACTAGTCAAGTGTAAACTATTACAGTAAATCGTGTTATTTTCACAAGTTGGGTAACAAGTGCTAGCTGGCATTATACGTGTGGAAGTAACACTTTTATTTCCACATTCCTGCTTTCATCATTCACATTTATTTCTTCAGGGGAGGATGTCACATCGAGAAGTGTCTCTCTACTATCTTTAATTCCTGGGCTGGGGGAAAAATATTGTCTAAATACAAAAGGTCACAATTAAATGCTGCCGCATCCCTGTTTCTCTGTATTATTAAACCTTAACAGCATCTGACCGCAGCAGAACACTGTCCTGAGGCCATGGGGAATATTTTCTCAAGCTGCTTTTCTTTGTTTTAACTCAGTTGTTTTTTTTCTTTTGAGCTGCTACGGCAACCAGGAGAGGAGCTGTTGTGCTTGCGCTCAGCTCTGGCATTAAGGATGTGCTCTACTTCTGTCATGATTTAGGTGGAAGTTGTGTAATTGCTGCCCACATTTAGGCTGAGCTGTGTTTCCAGGCCAGAGCAGTACCACCAGAAATCAAGCTGCAGATTCTAATAAAGAAGAGAAAAAGAACAGACCCAGTGCATGGAAAAGCAATTCTTTTCTATCAGTTTTCTTCCAATCTGTGATAAAATATCTGCAGCAAAGATCAGCTACACTTATGGCAACAAAAAGGGACTAAATCATTTGTTATCTCTGCTTCCCCTAGCATTTATGAGCGGTTTCCTCTCTGTGTTTGTTTTTCTAGGTGATTCATTTAAAAGTGTTTTTCCTAGCAGAAACCAGTAGCTGATCAGTTTTCAGGTCGAATATTCCCTCACTTGTGGGGTTCATCGATTCATAGAATGGTTCAGATTGGAAGGGATCTTCAAGATCATCTCATTCCAACGCCCCTGCCATGGGCAGGAACACCCCTCACCAGACCAGGGTGCTCAAGGCCCTATGCAACATGGCTTTGAACACTTCCAGGGAGGAAGTGACCCTGGGCAACCTGGTCCAGGGTCTCAGCACCCTCTCTGTGAAGAATGTCTTCCTGACTTCCAGTCTAACCCTCCCCTCTTCCAGCTGGAAACCATTCCCCCTGCTCCTAGCACTCCAAGCCCTTGGGAACAGCCCCTCCCCAGCTTTCCTGGAGCCCCCTTCAGGGACTGGAAGGCCTCTCTAAGATCTCCCTGGAGTTTCCTTTTCTCCAGGCTGAACAGCCCCAACTCTCTCAGCCTGTGCTCATAGGAGAGATGCTCCAGCCCTCCCCTCATCCTTGTGGCCGTCCTCTGGACACGTTCCAACAGCCCCAGGATGTTCCAGGATTCATCAGCACAAAAGTTCTGCATGTATTTCTAGGAATGTCTGAAAATGAAGAAACAGTGTCAAGGGGATTTGTTTCAGTAGAGAACAGAGCCTGTAGTCAGAGGAGAGGACACACAGGATGCAGACTCCTGTCTCACCACCACATATTTGTTCTTGAAATACCCCTTGAAGGTTTAAGCTCTGCTATAGAACTGTAATACAGAAAAGCATCTTATTCAGTACATTTTGGAAAACCATTCATTAAATTAATAGCCTTTAATTACGAATTCTCAAACAGAATGCTCCATCTTTTCAAAAGCTCCACAGCTCTGCTCTCCAAACACAAAGAGAATGCAGTGACTACAAATTTATCAGACCGAAACACAGACAGGGAATGCGGCATGGTTGTGGGGTGCTTGGAGACAAATGGGCTTTGGCACTAGTGGTGACTCATTTAATTGCACAGCTATCGAAAGATAATGTGATGGTATTAACACAAGTACCTGCGCTGCAATGACTACTCTCAGACAGTTACCTGCTAGTGTTTGTGATGGTTGTTCACTGCTTCCACCTCTAAAATGAATCCTGAAAGTGTGCTTCTAGAGATTAAGCATTTTGAATGAGCTACTAGATAGAGCATGTGAGGACACGGTCTGCGGGTTGGGGAGATGTTGGGATGAGGGCTGGACTTGGTGAGCCTGGAGGTCCTGTCCAGCCGGGAGGATTCTGTGATTCTATTAGGTTTTCTCTGTTGGCAGCACTGCCAGCTGCCTCTACCCAGCAGTCAGTGGCACTGGGTCTGGCCATTACTCATCAAGGCAGGAGAAGGCAGCTTGGTACTCAGAGTTGAAGAGCTGTGGTGCAGCCCAGGATGCAGTTGGCTTTCTGGGCTGCAAACAAACATTGCTGGCTCACATTGCATTTTTCAGGACCAACAGCCCCAAGTCCTGCTCATCAAGACAGCTCTCCATCTGTTCACCACCCAAAATATGACTGATTAGAGGTCTTGGTTAGGATCAGCCTGATTTTGATCAATCATGTCTTTTGAACTCTGTTGATTTAATCCTTGAATTATTGTAGGTCTTCAACCAGGTCTTTACCTTCCCAAAATGCCATCTGAAGTGGCCTTACACATTTAAACAAGCAGTCATATGTAAATCAGAGTTAATAGAGCATCCCCTTTGGTAGTTGGGCATGCATTATTCAGCTCTGGGTAGCTTCTTTTCCCCCTGCGGCCTGCAGTCATGATTAAAATGTTACTTTACAATGAATGCTTCCACGGAGACAAAGATGGATTTAATACCTAATGGCTTCTCTCTCACCATGCTATTAAGTAAGGAAGTTACCTCAGCATGAAGATTTCATTACATCTCACCAAAGACTCCATTGCAACCGAAGAGATTCCACTAGGCCAAACTGGATTAAAGCACTGGATCTCTTTCAAGAATATTTTCTGTATTTATAAAGACAGAGCTGAGAGGTTTCCCGTTAACATCAAAAGAAACGGACCAGTAGGTTGAAGGAGGTGATGCTCCCTCTCTGTTCTACTCTCCTGAGACCCCATCTGCAGTCTTGTGTCCCGTTCTGGAGCCCCCAGTGCAGGAAGGATATTGAGCTGTTGGAATGTGTCTGGAGGAGGGCCACGAGGATGAGTGGAGGGCTGGAGCAACTCTCCTACGGGCACAGGCTAAGAGAAAGAATTAGGTCTGTTCAGCCTGGAGAAGTGGAGACGCCGGGGAGATCTTAGAGCAGCCTTCCAGTACCTGAAGGGGGCTCTAGCAGTGCAGCTGGAATCCTTCAGCTCCCAGAGGAATCAGTATTACATATAAGTATCAGCAGGAATTTCTTCCCAGTAAGAGTACCTGAGCTCTGGAAGGGGCTGCTCAGGGGGGCTGTGGAGTCTCCTTCTCTGCAGACGTTCCAGCCCCGCCTGGCTGTGTTCCTGTGCCACTGGGTCTGGGTGATCCTGCTGTGGCAGGGGGGTTGGACTGGATGATCTTTTGAGGTCCCTTTTGGTCCCTGATGATTCTATGAATGAGATGAGTCCTTTCAGTACCATTGTACTGCCTCTACTTGTTGGAGAATGTGGGAGGAAAACTGTGAATGCTGAGGGCAATTTGTTGTTTATTTCAGCTATCTGCTTGTTTAATTAATGTAAATTACCAGCAGCTACACAAGTTCTAGACAATGACAACAGCTAGGCTCCATTTTTAAGCTGAAACCATAAAACAAGACAAACATGTCACACAATCACACAATGATTGAGGCTAGCAAAGCCCTCTGAGCTCCTCCAGCCCAGCACCTAGCAGCACCTCAGTGCCACACTAGGGCACTAAGGGCCCCAGCCAGGCTGTCCTTCAACACCTCCAGACACTGGGACTCCCCCACTGCCCTGGGCAGTCCAGTCCAGGCTCTGAGCACCCTTTCCATGAGGAAGGGTTTCCTAACATCCAACCTAATCCTAAACCTTTCCTAGGGAGTTTTCCCTGTATCATTGGAAGCAATTTCCAGGTTTGATTTATTTCTTTTAATTCAGGAATTAGGAGCCAGGGAAAAATTATCTACACAGAAAATACATATTGCATTGAGGCTTAGGACTGAGCCAGATGAGAAATACCAGTGGGAATCACAGTGTTAGGGATTGGAAAGGACCTCCAAAGATCATCAGTCCAATCCCCCTGTCAGATCACGATCCCCTAGATCCAGGAACAGTCCAGGCAGGTTTGAAACATCTCCAGAGAAGGAGACTCCACAACCCCGCTGTGCAGTCCCTCCCAGGGCTCTGGCACCCTCACTGGGAAGAAGTTGCTTCTCCTCTTGATGTGGAACCTCCTCTGTTCCAGCTGCCACCCGGTGCCCCTTGTCCTGGCACTGGGTGCCCCTGAGCAGAGCCTGGCTCCTTCCTCCTGACCCCCACCCTTTCCATCTTGATGAACAGTCATAGGGTCCCCCCTCAGGAGTGTTGCTCAAGCAACCCAGCTCCCTCAGCTTTTCCTCATCGGTGACATGCTGCACTCCCTTCATCCTCTTTGTGGCTCTGCGCTGGACTGTCTCAATCAGCTCTGTCCCCTTCTGGGGGCCCAGAACTGGACATTGTTCCCATAGAGCAAAACAGCTCGTACCCAGGCGTGGGACCTAGGCGTGCCTTGCAGAGCAGTACTGCCCTGTGCAAAGAAGCTGTTTCTCTGCTGTCAGGTTTTGGGGGTTTTCCATGCTCTTTCTCTGAAAACAATATTGTGGTCAAGAATTTCACTGTCCTCTCTCTGCCAGACAGAGAGCTGATAATGGAGATTGCGAGAGGACCTTGAGAAAGAAGCTCAGTGTCAGTGCTGCTAGAATGAAGCCTGAAATGATTAGACTTAGGAATAATCAGGCTAACAGGCTGCACCGTAACAAGCGCTGCTTGTGGGGCTGAAGCAAACGCAGCCGAGTTAGATTCACATGCCTCAGGAAGTGCAAAAACACTCCTAACGAGCAGCCTTGCAAACGGAGTAATTAGGGCTGTGGAAACAGTCTCCATCCTACCAGTATCACAAGGTCGGTGAGAGGTGAGAAGCGCTCAACCAAGCCGGGATGCCCCAGAGGGATGGGCTCGCAGCCCCCAGACAGGCAACAACAGCCAAACCACAACGCTGTGGCTGAGGCTGTTGTTCCCCCTACAGCTGCATGAGAAAAACATTGCCAAAACCTGAGTGGGATTATATGAAAAAAAAAATCAAGCAAAAGAAAAGCAGCTCTAAACATCTGAGGGTTTCTAAACCCGTCGCTAAAGGTATAATTTTGGTAAGCAGCACTTTGTTTGCTTTATTGCTAAATTGTGCTCTAAGCAATCCCAGCTGCAGCAGCTGAGGCACACGTTCCTGCTTGCAGCAAATGTGAACACAGAGCATTACGTGGGTCTAGAAGTATGTGTGTCATGTTGATCTCCTCGCAGATCCACCTAAACACAGCGAGCTACCACAGTGCTTTGCAGACTCTTCTGTGTTGAGCTTTTTAAAGATGAAAAATCCCATGAGGACAGTCTCCTACAGAGTTTATTTTATGAACAACCAGCTACATGAGGCTGACAGCCAGTGACTAATGAAGTTGTAGTTATGGAGGTGCAATCAAGGTGCAGTTGTTACAACTGTTCCCCCTCCTGGGAATACTGGCTGAGTGTCTCTGAACCCCCCAGGATGTTGATGCTGTGCTGTGGGTAAGCTGTGCTTACCAGCACTGCTCTCCAAGGCAGAGACTCGCCCTGGTCTCAGTAGAAGTCACCAGGGCTTTGTGTTGTCCTGTAATGGAGCACATGTTGGGGTGGCAGTGCCCAGCTCTCAGAACTGACAGTCTTCCTATTCAGAAATGCACTCTGCTCCCAGGTTGCTTATGGGGGTCCTACCAAGAAGAACCTCTAGTTCTGCTGCTGACCACACCCTAGTCAGCAGTGAGCAGTGGGGAAGAAGACCATAGCAGACCTCAAAGTAAGGAATGATCCCTCTGTTGTTAGATAGCCATCTAGGCGAGAAGGCTGCACTTACAAACACCTCTTGAAGGTCCTTAACAGCCCTGAGTGGCTGCACTTGGGCCCTGAATGACCACTCCTGGTGCTCCTCTCAGTGCAAAAGCAGTGCCCATGGGCAGGGGGAGTTTGAAGTTTGTCTGTAGATGGGTGTACTTTGTAGGATGTTTTTCTTATCTTGAAGACTTCTAGTTATTGCTCTGGCAATTGGAGCTCCCAGTGCCAAGAGAACATTGTGAGTTGGACTAGAGGAGTTGGGCTGTTTGTTTCTTGGGTGGTCTTTGCTTGGCTGTGGTGGGTAGTTCAAGTATGTGGTGAGACCCTGCCTTGGTTACTGGGTTTAGTCTTGGGCACCTCAGTACAGTAGGCGATGTTGAGGTGATAGAAAAGAGCTACCAGACTGGTGAAAGGCCTGGAGAACTAACCTTATGAAGAGGGGCTGAGGGAACTGGGGCTCTTTAGTTTGAAAAAGAGGAGACTGAAGGGAGACCTTATTACTCTCTACAGCTGAAAGGGCACTGTACAGAGGTAGGTGTTGGCCTCTTTTCACAAGAAAGCAATGATAGGACTAGAGGGAATGGCATAAAGCAGCATCAAGGGAGGTTCAGGCTGGACATTAGAGAAACTATTTTATCTGAGAGGGTTGTAAAGCGCTGGAACAGCTGCCCAGGGAAGGGGTTGAGTCACCATCCCTTGGCGTGTTTAAAGGCTGTATAGATGAGGTGCTCAGAGATCTGTTGTAAGAGTGATAGAGTAGGGTTAAAGGTTGGACTTGATGATCTTGTAGGTCTTTTCCAATTTGTTTTTGTGATTCTGTGTATGTGTGGTTAAACTTTTAACATACAGTTCCTTACTGCAAGGCCATTAGGAGCTGTCAGGTGAAAATGTTAATGTCTGTGAGCTGCTTCCTATTAGACTCCAAGGACAGGACACCTTTCTTTCACCTTAAGCATCATTTCAAAGTGTAAAAACCCAGTTCTTTGTCATTTACTGCATGCAAGCTGTGTAAGATGAGTGTTAATGTCCAGCAGTGACACTGCCAGAAGATGGCACCTCCTATACATATTTGATGCCGTGGAAACAACAAAGATGTTCAGTGCAGACTGCTCTAGAACAGAGTGGGTTTCATAGAATGGCCGGGGTTGTTAGGGACCTTAATGATCATCTGGTTCTAACCCCTCACACACACAGGCAGCGTTCCCTTCACTAGAGCAGGGTACTCAGGGCCCCAGCCAACCTGGCCTTCAACACTGCCAGCGATGGGGCAGCCACAACTGCCCTGGGCACCCTGTTCCAGCATCTCAGCACCCTCACAGCACAGAGTTGGTTCCTCATGTCCAGCCTCAGTCTCCCCTCTTCAAGGCTGGAACCCTTTCCCCTTGTCGTCTACAAAAAGCCCTACCCCATCTTTCTTGTAGCCCCTTTCTGGAAAGCTGCTGGGAGCCTCCTCTTCTCCAGGCTGAACAACCCCACCTTGCTCAGCCTGTCCTCACAGGGGAGCTGCTCCAGCCCTCTGGTCATTTTACCTGCTCTGTGTTCCAGGGTTTAGAGGCTGGTGGATACTCTGCTACTCCCAGAGTAAACCCAGAATTTAGCCTCACTCTTAAATGCAGTCCCAAAAGCGATGCTGTTTGTTGCACAGTGCTTGTGAATTACAGAACTGCCCTTTCCTCTAACCTTTGCTTATTTGGAATTTCCATGGCTCTGCTTAAAATTTGGTGCCTGCAGCCTCTTTCCTGTAGACGAAAAGGCTGTGTGGTGTTTTCAATGGAATCAGCTTCCCCAGGAACGTTTAGAGCTTTGCCTCTTTCTCTGTTGTTCTCATTCTACCCACTCTGTACGATGCAGAGATCTGTAGGTTTCCATTTCTCTGTGGCATTCTAAAGCCTCCGTGGCTTCACAGAGTGCAAAAAAAAAGAGGAGTAAACATAAAAATAGCAATAGACGTCAGAGACCTGGGTTCTGCTGGGTTTATTTCTCTGTCACACAAAGGGAAGAAGTGGAGGTTTCTCTGGAAAGGGTGTTTGCAGTGGTGAACTTGGTAGGGTTGATGGTTGGAGTTGATGGTCTCAAGGGTCTTTTCCACCCTGAGTGCTTCTATGATCTTTGTGTTGGTACCAGCATCCATAGATGAGATTCGATCATCCCTGCAGGTTAGTGGTGACTGCTTAAAGCTATAAAAACACTTCCACCTCATTACCCGCTGTGTATAATGTTTAGGAGATCCTTAAGCCTCGGGACAGCAGGTTTTATTGTGGAGCAGGGTGAATTGCCTGTGGTTGTAGAACTGTGTTAGGGGTGGAACAGAGATTCCAGGACATCAGCGTCTGTGAAACTTGAAGTGAAGCCCAGGAATTGGTGATGAATTGGTGATCTTGCTGTTTGCTTCTGAATCCTTATATCACTGAGAGCTTTCAGCAAAAGAGAACAACATGGGCACATCAGGAGGCTTTGGAAAACGTAGTCCTTGCCAAGTGCTGTCAGGAGGAATACAGCTTCTGTGAGTTCTTGATTCCTGGCTCCTGTCTACGCTCCAAGTCTTGATGTGACCCCTCAGATTTGCTGCTTTTTGTTTGCACTCCTGTTTCAAAAGTTTTTAGACAGAATTAGTATCTTGTCTTTTCATTCAAGCAGTAATTAATTCCCTTTTAAATCACTATTTCTAGATGCTGGCATTCTCTAACTGTATTAGGACAATTACTTCGATAGCACAAACCTCAGGCTCTCTTTAATGCAAGGAAAATCTGTGAGCTAACACTCCAAGAGTGTTCATTACCATCCCTGTGGATTAAGAGGCTCAAACAGTCAAATTAGTAGACAAGGCAATCTTCCTAGAGGGAGAACAAGGCAAACATCAATGCAGCGCAGGAACAAGAGAAAACACCGGTCGCTTAATTGCCATAATAGACTGGATGTGAGCACACTTCAGAAAACACGGATCTTCCAGCTGGGCAAGAACAGCTCCAGGGACCAGGGCAGGGTGGGGACTGACCTGGTGGAAAGCAGCATAGGAGAAAGGGACCTGGAGGTTCTGGTGGCCAGCAGGATGGCCAGGAGCCAGCAATGGGCCCTGGTGGCCAAGAAGGCCAGGAATGTAGGGCATTACGCAGTGAGATTTAACACACTATTAGGAAGGCCTCACATGAAATTCCTACACGACACTACCCAACAACAGTGAGAGTGACAGAGCATTGTCACTCCTAGATAGAGATGTCTCTGCTTGTGTAGGGAAGTTGGACTAGATGACCTCTGGAGGTCCCGTCCGGCCTGGAATGTTCTATGATTAATGTCTAATTAAATAGTAATATCCAGCAAAGACTGGGGATAAATTGTAGGTGCAGTGCCCAGGGGCAATGATGCTGTCCCCATCCCTGGAAGTCTTCAAGAAAAGGCTGGATGTGGCACTCTGTGTCTTGGTCTAGCTGATTGTGGTGATGGGCTGATTGTTAGGTCATGGGCTGGGCTGGATGAGCTCAGAGGGCTTTTCCAGCCTCAATGATTCTACGATCCTATTTAACATCTCCAGGTTAGAGACAAAGCTGCATGGGAGCTGAAGTAGATTAACTCACGTCAGGCTTCTAAAGCCTAGGAGCCTAAAAATAAAGCTCTGTGTGTCTTTTACAGTCACATAAATATGTGCTGGGTTTCATTTATTCGCTGGCATTTGTGTAGGATTTCCTACTTTCTGAAACCTCTGTCTGATTGAAATCACGGGGGGCCTTTTTCTGCCTCCACAACTGCGTTCATTCTCAGGGTGGGTTGCAGCATACTGTTTGTTGCAGAAAGGGTTGTTCAGAGCAGCCTCTGCAGCAGATGTGTCCCATGTGCTCAGC
This sequence comes from Upupa epops, assembly GCA_013397515.1. Lineage (NCBI taxonomy): Eukaryota > Metazoa > Chordata > Aves > Bucerotiformes > Upupidae > Upupa > Upupa epops. The sequence goes on from VZRI01010356.1 coordinate 235,583, forward strand.
CCCTGAGATTTGCTTCTCCCCAGTTCCTGGGCCCATGAGCTGGAGCCTGTGCCTGTCGCACAGCTGCTTATGTGCCGTGCAGTCCTCAGAGTCATCACGCTGGCCTGTGGGGCAGCTTTTAAAGCAAGAGCATTGCACAAGCATGGGATGTGACACGCTCAGAAAGCTATAATTTTCATATTGTATCTCCTTACAAATTGTAAATCAGTCATTTTAAGGATGCTTTCCATTCTTGCTTCCCTTCAGGCATCTCTTATTTCTCTCTGGAAGAAGAAAAGATGTAGTTTATAGCTAACTGCAGGACTGGAATGACATCTATAATAGCAACAGCAGCCAACAAATGTGTCCCTCAAGTGGCAATACGGTGCCTTTTGTTTTGTTTTAAGACTTTGGAGCGATAGGCAATTTGTCTTCTCCAGCTGCTATTTGAATAGTTACAGGGAACTTAGAAGCCGACGTTACGCTGGTTCAGTAATGAGTGCTGCACGGTCTGACCTAGGCCCTCTGAGAGTGGAGTGATAGAGACAATCAAGACAAATAACTGTTACACACAGTTATTAACAGTGAAGTTTAATAATTTTCATTATTATTTCATTTTATTTACTTTTCATTCTTGTTTTACTTTCATTTAGAGAGAAACTCAATCAATTGGGATCACTGTATGAAACTGAATGTAGCTGTGTTTTGTGGGGAGTCTCAGAGCCTGTTTGGAACGTGCTTGCTCTTAGAAAAAGAGATGATTTGTAAAGATTATCATACACATAAACCATTACATTCAAAATCAACTCCCCCGTGTAGCTATTTAAAGAAGAGATACTGCCCTGGTGTCCGCATGAGTAATCCAGCCTGCACCTCTCTGCGGGGATGCTGAGGACACAGTATGCACCTGACCGTGTCCTGGTGCCCTGATACAGACAGGTACAGCGCAACCCCCTCGCCACACACAGGGCAACACCCCCTGTTTCAGGTGCAGGGGTGCAACAAGGCAGCAAACGTAGAAGCCACTACGTGTTTGTTGCTCCCCAGTTCTCTTTTCCTCTTCCTTCCACTGAAGTCAGAGTGACTTGGAGGGGTGGGTACATGGAAAAGGAAAGGGATATGGGATGAGACAGCTGAGCACCTGCAGCACTCGCTGAATTCAACGGCAGTTGTATGAGCTCACGTTTCTAAAACGACTGTGCCAGGAAAACTGATGCCACAGTGCCGATCCCGGTGATGGCTGCTCTGAAGATGGATCTCTGACTGAATACTTAGGAATTCACTGGGAGGAAAGCCAGGCACCCAGCAGAGATCCCCTAGCATGGGGATAGGATAAGAGGTGCTGTTAGCAACACTGATGGCTGCTAGCTGAGAGCCACCCATCCTTGTCTTTGTGGATCCAGCTCATTATTCACTTGGCAGCCCCTCTACTTATTCACTTCTCTCGATGACTTCACTTTTCTCTCTGCCTCACTTGCTTTCTCTCTCTTTAAAACCTTCTGTCATGCCTCCCTCTGCTTCTTGAGAACCTGGGCTGATGCCCTTGATAGATGATTTGATAGTTTAAAACTTCAGCAAGCCGAGTTTATTTCTAGATGTGTTTTTTAACACAACTCATTAACCAAACGGCAACAATTAAAGCACTAGATGAATATTAAAACCTCGTTAAAGTTAATCCCTGAAGACAATGCTTTTCAACATAAGGGAATTTCAACCTTTCTCATTATTCTGGGCTCTGTGTTTTCCCAAACTAAAGGAAGAAGGGGTTGAGTGGAAGGATATATATTTGTATTTGAGATTGAGATGATTTAGATGGATGACTTGTTAACCTTGTCCTAAATGAGAGAAAATAAGATTAAGGATTACAACCTACATTCTTCAAGGCTGAAAATACCTGAATAGGATATTGAACCTTATTCCTCTCAGTTACTACCCCAAAGATGTTGCAGTGTCTACCATCAAAATACTTCTCTGTGTTGTCCTAAAGAAGGCTAAACTGGCTTTTATGAGCAGATTGCTTCTTTGTGGTTGTCATTCCAGTAATAAAGGCAGGGTTTATTCCCTGAATTTTCTTCTCACATGTTAGCAGGGGCAGTCAAAACCCCCATCAGATTGGTTTCTCTTTTGCCAACTCTGTTAAAATAGGTAGGGTGGGGGGATCTTGCTGTCATAGGGCTGCAGGCAATAAGCAGCAGGGGACCAAGTGTCTCCTGTGGAGGGCAAAGAGGGGGAGCTCTTCTCATGGTTGCCATGGCAATCAGACAGCCAGAGCCATTCCCATAGTGGGGACGCATCTCACCATGATCCAACACCTGCTGCCTTTCCATGTCCCCTCACTCAGTCGTGCTTAAGATGCAACAACCAGGAATCAGTCTCCCTTGCATTTGAAGTTATTTACGTGAAGAATTTGATGGCTTCTTGTCTGTCTTTGCGGGTCACACACCTCCAAACAAAAGACACCGGCCGTGTGCAGTGGTATGCAATGAATTCATACAATCACAGAACACATTCTGGGGTGGAAGGGAGCTTAAAGATCACCCTGTTCAACCCCCCTGCTATAGGCAGGGACGCCTCCCACGAGACCAGGTTCTTTTGGCTTCTGAAATGAAGGTCCAAACATTTCTGCTGTGTGCATGACAGTTCATGTTGCTGGTGGTTTTACACAGCTGGGCTATGATGTCAAGCATGTTCTTAACTGCTTCAGGAGATTCCCTCACCATCCCTTCTTTCATTCAAGCTTTCTCACGGGCTCAGGGATTGCAGGGGTACTAATCCTGAGCTGCAATACTGCTCCAGAGCTTAAACTGTTCTTACTCACCGTTTACGAGACAAATAAATGACAGCAAAACGATGGCAGCGTTGGAATTGTTCCGTTTTCTCTCTAAAATACCGGAGTCACTCGCTTACCCTGTGGAGTAGGCACCGCCTCTGGCCTAAGACATCAGAAATATTAATGCAAAACTACTGCTGTGTCTCAGCGCATTATCACCACATTACGTAGCTTTCAACAGACGATCTTTCTCATGTTCTTAGACAACCTTGACCTTCAGTTTTTAGCGAGGTGAATAATACTACATCACGTCTAAAGAGAACGGGGTAATCATCTTTTCTATTTGCAGCGCTAAGACAGTCAACAGTACTCGATACAATCAGCATGTGTCTTGATACCGAAGGCACATGGTGACACGTCTAACTGAATGTAGTTATTTGGCTGTCATGGAATGCACCTTATGGTGATAAACTTCAGCCATAAAATTGGAAGACTATCACATAAACATGTTTCATGAAGAAATACACGAACGGGATTCACTGCTGGTTTATAGTTGGAAAACTGCGCTCTATTTATTATGCTGTGATTTTTTACAGTATAAGTCAGGTTCCAGAGCCCATTACATTTTACAGGGAAGTAATTACTGGGTGTTGATTCTTCTCCTTCGACCAACAGGTCTATCTAATTACTGTGCAATGAATTGGAATGCTACGGTTAAGGGTCTGCGAAAGGATATTGAGATTGGATGTGGCTTCAGAAGCAGGGGGAGTGGCATGGCTGATCCCCCGTGAGGTGCCTGGGCTAGGTACCTCAAAGGGAAATGCTCGTGAGGAAACTTATCTCCTCTATCCCTTATTTCCCTCCAGTCCCTTCTCCAGCCTCATTGCTCCTCTGGGTCTGCTCCAACCCTTCAATGTCTTTCTTGAAGTGAGTGACCCAGGACTCCAGGGGAAGCCTCCTCAGTGCCCAGTAGAAGTCCCTAGTGCTGCTGGCCACAATAGTGCTGATCCAAGCCAGGATGCCATTGGCCTTCCTGGCCACCAGGGCTCCTGTTCAGCCGGCTGTCACCCAGTGCTGCCAGGTCCCTCTCTGCCAGGCTGCTCTTCAGCCACTCATCCCCCAGGCTGGAGCTGCAGGGGGTTCTTGTGACCACAGAGTAGGATTAAGGTGCCCTAATGCAGCCACTGCAATAAGCATCTCAGGGCGGCTCACATTCGTATGCATTAAATCTTAAACTCAATACAAGCCCAGCATTTTCCTTTCATTGCTTATCAGACGTTTTATCTGTTAGATAAATTTCCTCTCCATGTAATCTTAAAGGATATGGTGTTCATAACAGTCACCGAAGGTTAAGCTGTAAAACTAGCAAAACAATAGCTTTAATAAACTCAGACACTTTCTTATCTTCAGCATAAGTCAGCCTCCCTGCAGTGCAGTGCTTCTACCTTGGCGTTTGATCGGTTAGAGGAGGTGGTCTGAGGCACCAGGAGCAGGAAGGTTTCCTAGTCCTTCTGAAAGTCTAAGAATTGGAGTCTTACCCTCCCTTTTTGGATTGGGTTTGTGTTTGACCCCACTGGGTATTGGAACATCTGCCTGTGAGTGCCATTTCAAATACAAGGCTGCTCCTCTGCTGCACTAGGCATCCTACTGTTAGCTGTAACAGTGTATGGGTGACTGTGCTGGTAACACATTCCCCCCAGAAAGTCTTCTCTCTTATCTACGAGTAGCTGTGCTCATTTGGTGGTGATACACTGCTCAGGTAGGGTGGAGCACACATGGCTTTCATGTGATTCATGGAATGGTTCCGGTTGGGAGGGACCTTAAAGATCTTCTAGTTCCAACCCCCCTGCCATGTGCCAGTGCCCAACCACTCTCTCAGGAAAGAACTTCCCAAAATCCAATCTAATCCTCCCCTGGCAGCTTCAGGCTCTGTCCTCTCATCCTGGCACTGGCTGTCTGGGAGAAGAGCCCAATCCCCACCTGATCCCCAGCCTTTCCTCATAAGGGAGCTGTTCTACTTCCTTCATCATCTTCACTGCTCTATGCTGGACACCCTCCAGCAGCTCTGAAATGCACAGCTTGACCTTGTCTGGGAGGGAAAGCAGCAGAAAGCTCAATACATTTTTAATCCATCCCACTGCTGAAATTCAGTGCCATAGGAAATCACTGAGACTGAGAATTCAATACGATGAAAAAGTAATAATCATAGAGATATCAAGAATATATAGACCTTTCATAATTATTGATCTTAAGAAGCAGTAAATAGCTACATTCTCTGTCTGCGAGCTTTTTAAAGCTTCCTCTGAAGCTCAGGGTGCTAGACATATAATTTGGGCAGCGAAGTGGAGGGTAACTTGTGTTTCTGTGCTAAATGAAGAACAAAAACGTGCAGGCATCCTTTAACTTGGTAATAACAGCTAATCTTTAAAAACTACCAATCTGATCTTTAAAATCCACTTCAGTGCTTAAAGAAGCACAAATGTTGGCAAAGAATTGCAAGCAGAACACCACCTCCTCTCTGCAGAACTCTGCCTCTTCCCAGGGAGGGTCCCGGAGCACTGGAAGGGGCTGCCCAGGGGGGTTGGGGAGTCTCCTTCTCTGCAGACGCTCCAGACCCTCTTGGCTGTGTTCCTGTGCCACTGGGTCTGGGTGATCCTGCTGTGGCAGGGGGATTGGACTGGATGATCTTTCGAGGTCCCTTCTGATCCCTAAGGATTCTATGATTTAAATGATTTCTTGAGCTTGTAACCTCCTGATGTTCTCAGCAGTACTTGCTCCAATGTTACTCTGTTTTCCCTGCCTGTTTTGCGACTGTGAAAACAAACACGCGTGCCTTCAGGGCCTTTTGTCTAGGCCAGGGACAGTCACTGCATCCCCTCAGCCAGCAGTGACCTTCATGCAACCCTCAAGTTCACACGTGGATTCTCCACAGGGCAGGAACAGTCCAGCCAAGCACCTGAGCCCCTACCTGCTCAATGGGGCCAAGAGCTTGCTGTGGGCTGCCAGGACCTCTTGCAAAGCTTACAGTCAGCTCAGAGTAAAACACTGAGATATTTTCACTCCTGGTCTCTGTCACAAAGGGCTCTGGAGGTGTTCTACATTAACCAGTGCTTTCATGCGTGTGAATCTGGAGGAGGCAGCAGAGCAGTGGCTCGTGGGACGAAAGGCAGGAGCACAGTGTCACCTCTCCTCCCAGCCAGAGCGCTCCACATTTCCAAATCCCAAAAAAGATTTCCAGTGACACTCTGCACAACACAGATCCCACAGACCATGAGATCGGGGGAGATGGCAGGAATGAGGAGGAGCAGTGTTTCCTCACTATTGTACTCTTGTTTTTTTTGACAGAGCTACTTCCTTGAGCTGTTCCCAACCATCAGAAGCACGAAAACGTCTTCTGTTCACATCTCAGGGATGGGAAAGGCTCGTGCTGAAGAGTTGCTCACATCTCTCCGTGCGAGGCTGAATCAAGGAGTGGCTGCGTAAGTAGTCTTGTTTTTTACAAGTTGAGCCTCAAAAGGTCCTTAAGTGTCAGATCTGTTATCTCTCCGATCTCATGGCTTCCAGTTGCGTTTGTTCTGCGGTGCTTCCCGTCAAATGTCTCTGCGTGAGATCTGCGTCGCAGGCTTTCATATTGCTAAATCATTTTTTAAGCCTGAGATGTAGCTTCTGTTCGACATCAGTCCCCCGAGAGGCACCATTAACATGAATCATTTCTGAGAGCGTGCCGTGCGCTATGAACTTTGCGTGGAGTCAATCATTCACTCCAGCTGAAAGGAGTGATGACCTTCACGCGAACAGCGTATCACGGCTAAATATCCCAGGACCCTCTTCACCACTGTCAGTTGTGGCTGCTTTTGGAGCTTGTGCAGACTTAATCATAGCACAAAAATAGGCTGAAGATTATTTTCCTTTATGTGGTTAGGTCAGCGGAGCTTTAAATAAAGAACTGACAACAAAGCGTGTCTGTACTGAGCCACAGAGACCACGGTATTACCTGAATGTGGTTTGTTTGTAGTGGACTTAGAGAGCTTACACTTGGGTTAGTTTCATAGAATCATAGAATCAGTAAGGATTGGGAGGGACCTTGAAAGGTCATCCCCCTGCCACAGCAGCATCACCCAGACCCAGTGGCACAGGAACACAGCCAGGCGGGGCTGGAACGTCTGCAGAGAAGGAGACTCCACAGCCCCCCTGGGCAGCCTGGTCCAGTGCTCCGGGACCCTCCCTGTGAAGAAGGTCCTGCTGAGATTGAGAGGGAACCTCCTCTGTTCCAGCTGGCACCCCTTGTCCCTTGTCCTGTCCCCAGATGCCCTTGAGCAGAGCCTGGCTCCACCCTCCTGACACCCAGCCCTCACAGATTGAGAGACAGGAATGAGGTCACTTTCCTCAGTAAAACCGTTCTGACGAGTGCTGGCCTTGGTCCCTTGGGAAGCAGGGCGAGATTTGCAGAAGTTCCAGGACGTCTTCTTCCACTGACTGTGAATCCGGACCTGAGGGCTGAATCCTACAGATGTGAGCTTGCAAGGAGGGGTGAAAGCATGACATGATCAGCCTATTCCTTTGACAAGTGCTTCATTGAGATGTCAGTTAGCATGACTCCCTCTGTAAGAGGTGCTGTATTCCATTAGCAGAGATTCTTTTTGTCCTCCAACTGATACCTGTTGCCCCTTGTCCTAGCACAGATCACAAGTGAAAAGAGATTGTCTCTTTCTTCTTGACACCCAGTCCTCATGGATTTAGAATCCTAGAATCATTAGGGATCCGAAGGGACCTCGAAAGATCATCCAGTCCAATTCCCCTAAATACATAGACAGGGATTAAGTCTCCTCATAACCTCTCCTCTCCAAGCTGAACAGCCCCAGGTCTCTCAGTCTCTCCTCATAAGGCAAGAGCTCCAGTCCCCTCATCATCCTCATGGCCCTCTGCTGAACTCTCTCAATCAGATCTCTATCCCTCTTGAACCAGAGAGCCCAGAACTGGAGACAATACTCCAGCTGTGGCCTCACTAGGGCAGAGCAGAGAGGGAAGAGAATGTCTCTTGACCTGTTGGCCACACTCTCCTTGATCCACCCCAGGATCCCATTGGCCTTCTTGGCCACCAGAGCACAGTGCTGTCCCATGGGGAACTTGTTTTCCACAAGAATCCCAAGACCCTATTGGTGAGTTGTGTACCAGAGGGTAATGCTAACACAACACCCCCCTGCTGACCATCAGACTAACATGCTACAACTGTGTTTGGATTTCTGTTTGTGTAGAGTATGCTTGCTGTAGCAGTGAGAAAGACTGAGATGGAAGATACAAATCACTGACGTAGCATTTAAAGAGTAATGAATGGGCTTTAAAGAGCGATTTCTACTTCAAAGAGTGATTTCTAGTAGGAAATGCTGTGCTCAGGGGTAGTGATTTAGCACTCTGAATGCTATCCTGTTCATTTCTCGCTGTGCAGCGTGAGCCAACGTGTAGGTGCGTCCCACTTTCATACATATTGCTTATTCCCAACAGCAGCTTGCTTTATTTTTCCTAGTAAATATTGAAAGGAATGGATATTCCTTCTGCGTGATCACTTAGGACTGTAGGATTTAAAGGTCATAATGAAAAGCATCTTCCAGGCACCTACTGTCAACAGCAACCTCTCAGAATCTTGACTGATAATGATTATGTATGGCTAGAGGGAGTTTCTCTCACACAGAAATAAGTGTTCTTCATATTGTTCCCTGCTTCTTGGATAAATAAAGAGAAGATTTTCAGTATTTATTCTGCTGTCTGCTCATGGGTGTGAGCAGCCCCTTCAGAGTTTAATCTTTACAGCAATATTGTCTTTATAGATATTACAACCTTGAGTTGAGATTTTAGCATCAGATACAGTAAATGGGAGCGTTCACGGGTGACAACAGTGACAATAACAACCCATCCCGACGGCTGTGTGGCAGCGACGGGTTTTTAAAGTGAAAAAGAACCTCACAGCAAGTGACCAGAGGCCGTTGTCCCCTTCGATTACCTGAGCCCCTACCATCACATTTCCAAATTGCCTGCTGAGACCAAGAGGACGGACAAGATAGTTAATTGATATCAGCTTGTTTCTGGTGAAAACAAAGCGTGAAGTGTGGCCCTGTGCAGGGGAGGCGCTGATTTACGGGTCTGTCGGAGGCTGGCTGGATCCCAGACAATGGCTTTGATCTTTTGGCCACCACAAGCCTTGTGGAACCTGTAGGTGTAATTGCTGCTTTCAAGTCGGGTTAAATCAGGAAACAGTCACATTCCTTTTTATTTTGGAGCGGGATCAGCCTGTGATCTCAACTGCAAAACAGCACATAAGGCTGGGATAAACACCGAGCTCTAGGGTTTGAGGGTATGTTCTGGCATTGGTTTTTTTGCAGTAGACAAGAGATTCCAGCTCCCCTCTGCTCCTGTCGATGTCTGTTCTTCCTTAGGTTCCCCGAGTTGTGCTGCCTTAAAATCCAGTTGTGGTGCATTTGGCTTTACTGGGTTTTATTTTACTTTATTTCACTTTATCTTAATTCAATTTCTTTTATTTCACTTTATGTAATTTAATTCCACTACTTTTTATTTCACTACTTCATTTTATTTCCCTGCTATTACTAACATCCAGCCCAGCCCAGCACCTAACAGCACCCCAGCAGCCAGACCAGGGAACTCAGGACCACAGCCAGGCTGTCCTTCAACACCTCCAGACACGGGGACTCCCCCACTGCCCTGGGCAGTCCAGTCCAGGCTCTGAGCACCCTTTCCCTGAGGAAGGGCTTCCTAACAGCCAACCTCCCCCTCCCCTGGCAGCTTCAGGCCCTGCTCTCTCATCCTGGTTCTGGGTGCCTGGGAGAAGAGCTCGACCCTCACTCAACTACAGCCTCCCTTCAGGTTGTTGTAGAAAGGAGGAGGTCCCCCCTGCCAGCAAGGGCACCCTGCTGGCTCCTATTCAGGCAGTTGTCAACCAGTAGTGCCAGGACATCATCGTTATTTACGATGGCTTCTCTAAGCAGTGACAGTGCACTTAGGACTGTACACCAGCAACACAAACATCTGTAGGACTGTATGATGACAAGCAGGTGCTGACCATCTGCTTCTCATATCTTTGGTGGATATTGAGTGTTGACAAGGGCCTATAAGCTGAAAAGGAAACAATTCATGGACTCACAGAAGATGTTTAATCTCTTGAAATACTTCTAATTATTATTATTATTATTAATTGCTATGAATTTCAATGCTTTCTAATAATAATAATATTTATTTACAGGAAGCCAAACTGTAGTTGCTGCATTAATAGATGGGACACTTATATTTGATTTAGTCAAAGCAATGAGAGACCTAATGTTTAAACCCAACTCCTAACAGTTCTATTAAGTCCAGTGTCCCTTTCCAAGTGAGATCTAGTAATTATCATTCCCTTCCTTGCACTACACCCTCCCTTTCCACTATCACTTCTTTTCAATGAGCTACACATCTGCTTCCCACGTGCTTATTTACTCTGTCTTCAAACAAAAGATCAATCTAGCATCGATATTGCTTTTTTGCAAGGCTTACTGGACAAGACAAATGCAGCCCAAGCCACAGCGTTCTCTCGGAATCCACATAATGGGGAAATTTCAAAAACCATAACACTGCCTCCCTGGCCAAGGATTTGTAACCCATAATTACGTTGATACATGGGCCACGTCAACAGCAGCAGTGAAATTCACAGTATTTTTTATGTGAAATGTACTGTTTTATTGCATTAATTCACATTTAATGCGCACGCAGTAATAACCATAAAGCATGACAGCCAACGTTAGATCTTTTCGTCAGGACCTTCATTTAGAGAGCTTTCAAAAGAGTCCGAGGAAATTAAAATATTATTCAGCTTACCTGCAGGACAGAGAGCCGAAGCACTAGGCACTATAATTTCTTTTCCAAGCAGACCCCTCCTCACATAATGTCCTACCTCTGATAAAATACAGCACTCATAATGCTGGTTCATATTGTTAAATCTGCTGTGTGCAAACCCAACGCTTTAGAACCAGGGAAGAAAGCGTCGCTAGAGAGAACCCGTGTTACTCATGGTGGGCTGAGGAAAGGAGAGCTGTGCAAAAGGTGAGAGCTATAGGAAGAGGCAAACTGCATGAATTTCTTCTCGATAGCACCCGTAAAGCAGAGATGCCACTCTCAGGAAACAGCTCTGAGGTATAAAGAGCATAAAGAAATGGGCAGGCACTGTATGGAGCCAAAGTCTTGATAGTCCCCTCTTTCAGAATCATGGAATCCTTTAGATTGGAAAAGACACTGAGAATCACAGATTCACTGAGGCTGGAAAAGCCCTCTGAGCTCATCCAGCCCAGCCCAAGACCAAACATCAGCACAGTGGCCACACCAGGGCACTCAGGGCCACAGCCAGACTGTCTTTCAACACTTCCAGACACAGGGACTCCCCCACTGCCCTGGGCAGACCATTCCAGGCTCTGAGCACCCTTTCCCTGAGGAAGGGCTTCCTAACAGCCAACCTAACCCTCCTCTGGCAGCTTCAGGCCCTGCCCTCTTGTCCTGGTGCTGGGTGCCTAGGAGAAGAGCCCGACCTTCAACCTGACTACACCCTCTCTTTAGGGAGCTGTAGAGAGGGAGATGGTCCCCCTTGAGTCTCCTCTTCTCCAGGCTGAACACCACCAGCTTCCTCAACCTCTCCTCATCAACCTTTCACTCCAGTCCCTTCCCCAGCCTTGTTGCTCCTCTGGATCCACTCCAGCCAATCCATCTCTTTCTTAAAATGAGGGGCCCAAAACAACCCCCAGTACTTGAGGGGAGGCCTGACCATTAACCTGCTCTGCCCAACCCACTGCTAAACCATGTCCTCAAGTTAAAGAGAAATAATAAGAGGTGCAAGAGACTAAAAAGAAACTACAGGCTATTTTAATCTTTCTTTTGTCTGATTCTGCCAACAGCCAGGGCTACATCACACTAGCACTGATTAAATCAGAATGCAGAACTCTAGATGATAAAAAGGAGGTGGGGAGAGAGAGAGTTAACACCAAATTCAATCCAAGTAAAGAAGCAAAACTAGTCATAACTTGTCCTGACACTGGACAAAACCTTGGTGGAATAGCACAGTAATTAACTCTTCCTTACGGATTGTTTGTCAGCCATGTACATTTAATTACACCTTAACCCCCACCCATGAGGAGTTGACTAGTGAAGTGATAATTGCATGTAATATTTATACTTGCAGAGGTACAGAATAGATATCGTTGGAATGGGAAGATGAAAACAGCCTCCGATAGATTATGATTCATGAGTTGGATCGATTTACTTAGAGCGATAGAAGCGCGCAACGCTTGATGGCAAGAAACAGGCATAATCAGAGGTGGCTTTTATCAGCCAGCACGTTGTGCCAATAGCTGTCACAGAGGAGAGGAGTGTCGATTTCCATCTATTGCAGCAAAATGTGCAGTAATAAAAGTGCCTTCTTGCAGTCCAACTGCTGGACATGTAAGGATGGCATCAGGAGAGAAGTCAACTACTCACAGAAGCGTAAGAGTTGCCCCTCAGTAAGACCAGTACTGGTCCACAGCAACCTCCTTTCAGGGTCTGAGATATCAGCTAACTAACTCTACTCAGTTGTGTAAGAAAACCACTTCCACTCTACAGAGACAGTATGACAGAGACAGTACCCGAATTAATGAAGCATTGAATCTGGAGAGTACTTCCATGATTGGTGACTGCCATTCACACGTTACAGATCTTTACTATTCAGTTCCAGAAGGACCCAGAGCTGCTGGAGGGTGTCCAGCATAGAGCAACCAAGATGATGAAGGAAGTAGGGCACTTCCCTGATGAGGAAAGGCTGAGGGAGCTGGGGCTCTTGAGCTGGGAGAAGAGGAGGCTGAGGGGGGACCGCATTCCTGTCTCTAAATCTGTGAGGGGTGGGTGCCAGGAGGATGGAGCCAGGCTCTGCTCAAGGGCATCTGGTGCTAGGACAAGGGGCACTGGGTGCCAGCTGGAACAGAGGAGGTTCCATATCAGTATCAGAAGGACCTTCTTCCCAGGGAGGGTCCCGGAGCACTGGATCTTTCTGGTCCTTTCCAATCCCTAATGATTCAATGATTCTGTGATTCTAACCCATCTTCAAATCTGCTCTAATTCAAAATGTCTCAGGTAAATGCACAAGGCTCTGTGTTTTTTTGTGCAGAAATCCATGGTGCTGTGATGCCTCAGTAGGATTGTGAGTGTAATTCACGGCAGAGGAAAGCACTTAGTACAAGACTGTAGGGCAATACCGCAGATAAGCTCCTCAGCTAAGTGCTGAGATCTCTTCTGCTTCCAGAAAAGACTCTTGACTCTCTTTGTGAGCTTGCTTGTCACCCTCGTGCTCAGCTGTTTGTAGATGTCTTGATGATTGTATTGACAGCTCTTTCTGAAGTGGCCAGAAGTCAAAGAGTCTAAGTTGACATGATATGACAAATGTAAAACTGAAGTGCCCCACTGTGTAGCCCTCACACTCATCGCCTGTTCACCCCTTGGCATTCTGACTGTATTGAGAGCAGACGTCAAGTGAATGGATGACAGTTGGTTTTGCTAAGATAGCTGTGTTAGTGATGATTTATGGTTTAAAGGCCTCATGCAACTACAGAGATTGAGTGAATTCCTTCATCAGTACACGAATCAGCAGGGAACGTGGAAGGTAGCTCACAAGATTTGTGGAGATCTTGATTTGCAGTGGTAATTTCATTGGAAAATGAATAAAGTCAGGCATAAAGTTAAGCCAGGGCGGAAGGAAGCAGGCAGATTGAGTAAAAGGCTGTTTGGAAATGCCTGCATGGTGTCATGGAAGCTCAGCATCCGTTTAGTTGGAAGAGGACAAAGGGAAAGGGTTCCAGCCTGGAAGAGGGGAGGCTGAGGTTGGCCATGAGGAACCAACTCTGTGCTGTGAGGCTGCTGAGATGCTGGAACAGGGTGCCCAGGGCAGTTGTGGCTGCCGCATCGCTGGCAGTGCTGAAGGCCAAGTTGGCTGGGGCCCTGAGTACCCTGCTCTAGTGAAGGTGGCCCTGCCTGTGCAGGGGGGTTGGAGCTGGATGATCTTTCAGATCCCTTCCAACCCTGGCCATCCTGTGATTCTGTGCTACCATTAAAAATATAAATCAGGAAAAAACCCCTCACCCAACCTACAGTGAACAGTAGACCCGAGAAAGGAGGTGAAGATTGGGAGCTACATCCAAGCAAATGGAACAGGAAGGAGCCTAAGTGGTAGCAAGCTGATTGCTTCCAGCTGATGGGCTGGAAGGGATTTGAAGGAGTAACAGTAAGGACAGGTAACCTATCAATTTTTTCCAAACATACCATTACCAGAAAGGCTGACAGCGGGTCCGACGGGACCAATCGGCAGTCACGGTGCGAAAGGAACATCCAAGACAGACGAGGCAATTGCAGGAAAGCTAAATTAATTTATTGCATCGCTGTTCATTACGGAAGACAATGAGGTCCTGATATCTGCCATTCCTTAAGAGAGATAAGAGCGAGGAGCTGGCTCAATTTCAAGTGTCAATAGAAAAGGCTTTAGAGCACATTGACACACTGAAGAGCAAGAAATCTCCAGGAACAGATGGTGTTCACTGAAGATTTATAACAGAACCCACGTACAAAATCACTAAGCGATGGAGCGGTGGCATCTAACCTATTGCCAGATGAACAGAAGGTGGGAAATGTGACACCACTCTTTATGGAGGACTCCAGAGAGATCTGGGGTCTGTAGACTGCAAGCCTAGCTTCTGTAGAGTTAACGTATTGAAGCTGTAATAAAGAGAGAGATTAATAGAAACCTGGGCAAACACAATTCATTGCGTAACACGCAGACTCTGCTGAGGGAAGATGTTCCTTACGAATGTGTTAGAGCTTTTAAAAACTGCCAACAAGCATGTAGATGGCAGTGACCCCAGTGCGTAATGTACTTGGATTTAAGGCATTTGATGCATCCCTCAGCAAAGGTTTCTGCAGAATGAATCACCTAGGGATTAATTGGGAGCTGTTCCCATGAGTTAGTGATAACGTAAAGGCAGATGACAAAGCATAGCTGTAAGTGGTCAGTGTTTTCAACCCAGTTCTGTACACACTAATAGCCAGGTCTGTACTGTTCATCATCCTCCCGTGCTACCCAGCAGAGGGTCTTCCTGGGATGTAAGACAGCAGGGAATTCCAGAGCTTCCTGGAAAGGACAGTGGAATAAACCAGCAAAGGCTGTTCAGTGTCAGTAAGTGCAGGGAATGCGTTTGGAGTTGATCACTCCTGGTTATAAAGAGAATGGGCTCTTAATGAATTATCTCCATCCTGAAGAGGGATTTCAGGGTTAGAGAGGTTCATTCTACAGCATCATCCCCTGAAGGGAGGCTGTGGAGGGGTGGCTGTTGGCCTCTGCTCCTTGGTGCCTGCTGACCGCAGCAGGGGCACTGCTCTGCAGTTGAGGCAGGGGAGGGTCAGACTGGCTCTGAGCCAGAGATTCTCTGCAGCCAGAGTGGTCGGGCACTGGCAGGGCCTTCCCAGGGAGGCGGTGGAGTCCCCCTGCCTGGAGGTGTTGAAGAACCCTGTAGCCATGGGGCTTCCCGCCCTGCTCGAGTGGCAGCAGGGAGGGGGGCAGGTTGTGTCTGTCAGTCTCGCAGGGACTGAGGGGTTCTGTTGGGGTGGGGATGGTTGGACTTGGGGAGCTGGGAGCTCCTTTCCACCCAGGAAATTTGTGATTTGAAATCCGCCTGTGATTCTGTGAAAGTTCTATACCAGCCACAAGCGAGTCATAAGTGATTTACTATGGGTGCGTGTGGCTCTTGATGAGTATTTCTAAGATTATACAGCTGTTGTTTATCAAGTATCATTTATAAAGCATGACATGACAGCGAGCTATAAAGCAGGCACGTGTGAGCTTGTAAAATGAAACATAACGCTTGGTAATTTAAAAAAATATTCATTGCAGATTTAATTGTTGAATAGTTATGTTGATTGATGCCGTGCAAATGGCGACTTTATGATTCACAATGACTTAGCAGACAGAGCTCTTCATGGCATCACTAAAATTGGTTTATGGGGCTCAGTTGCAAAAACTGTTGAGTGTGCTCGTAAGGAGCAGCCCCGCGATGTCTGTACTGCTCAGCATCCGGAGAGGAGTTATGAAATACTCATTTTAAATGGTGTGGAGTCTCCTTCTCTGCAGACATTCCAGCCCCACCTGGCTGTGTTCCTGTGTGACTTGGTCTGGGGGATCCTGCTGTGGCAGGGGGATTGGACTGGAAGATCTTTCAAGGTCACTTCCAATCCATAATGTTCTGTTCTGTGACTTGGTCTGGGTGATCCTGTTGTGGCAGGGGGATTGGATTTGATGATCTTTCAAGGTCCCTTCTGATCCCTAATGATTCTAGAACTCTATGAAAAGTTCTCTATTCTTCATAAATTCTAAACTGGATAAACAAAAAGCAAACATTGGTGCCTTAAAAATGTGAAGAGGGGGCCTGACAGGTTTAGTGAGGCAAGAATAATCCGATAATAGTGAATCCCAGGTGAAGGAATAATTGGATGCACCCCATCATGCCTCTCTATTTGTTTAAGCAGTGAAAGAGTGCTGCCAGTTTTCTGAATGGGTGAGCAGCAGCCTTGTAAAATGTGTGGAACCAAAGAGTAAATACACAGAGCTTTCGTTCCTGTGCTGTTGTCGTGTGTTTGCACACCTGTGACAGTAGGAAGAACATAAAGCTCTATTGTTCCAGGCTCAAAATTAATGCACAGGGTTTACTTAGGGAATTCTTTTCATGTAGTCTATAAAATACTATCAGAGTAAGAGAGAAATTCATGCAGCATGCGGAGTAAAAGACATTCCTACTCTTTCAGTCGGTAATCTAATGGCTTCTGACTGTTTCTTTGGGCTGTCAGTATAGAATCTATGCGTGGATTTTGCTTTTTCTTCTGTCTCTTTGTTTTGGAGGATGGGATATGTATTTGTGCTCAGACCTTTGAAAAATACCAATGCCCTGCATTAACCCATACGCCAAATATCAAATGCAACAGGAGTATCCTACCAGTGTATTAGGAGATGAAGACCTGACTCTGATCTCGCAGGAATACTCCTCATAGAACAATCAGAAGTACTGGAATTCAATTATGATGGTAGTTCAATTAACCTCTATTGAACAGCTGTAGGTATTATACCTAATTATACACGTAGCTGACTTCAGATCCGGATCTCTGCCCACTGAAGGCTAATCTAAGATCACCAAATTCATTTCACTTCAGACCTTTGCTCTTAGAAATGAGTCCTACGGTAAGTGATTTCACCATTAAACATCCCTCAAGCACCATAATCTTTATAAAGGTCTGCTCAGCGCTCCATTTTATACTAAGAAACTTAATGTGATCTCCCCAAGTGTCATCACAGACATTCTGAAGGAAAGGTCACAGATACAAAGGGGTTTTTTTAACATGAGCTCTGCTGAACGTTGCTGGAAGCCAACTCACTTTGCCTCCACAGACATCCACTGGATGGCTAACAAATTTGAATGTATTCCTTTGCTCGAGGTCCAGCGCACAGCCCTGTTCTGAGAACAAATGCACTGAGAACAGTAGGAGGTGTCTCTCTGTCTCACTGTAAAGTGGGCTTCTTTATGACCCAGTGAAGTGCTGAGGACTGAGGTTGACACACGGATGATTCCTTTTTCATGTGAGAGACTGTCATCAATGTCCAGATTCTTGAGGGGGAGTGTGGAGAAAAATAGTCCCCTGGTTGCTTCCCCAGAGGAGGCCACCTTGAGAGAGAGAGTCTGGATTGGATGGGGACAGCTGTCTGCTTCAGGGGGGAGGTTGTTCAAGCAGCACCACAGTATAAAAGGGAGGCTGCTTGCAAGACCCTCTGGGGAGATAGAGTTGTGCTGCCTCTCCTCCTGGGACTCTCTTTCTCCCTCTCTGCAGACAGGCTGCTGCAGATAGTGGGTCAAACCTAGATAAGGATGTGGACTGAAAGTGTAATGGCTATTTCCTATGGTAGATTTGGATGGGTTTTCCTTTTGTTATGGACTCTCTCATTAGCTTTGGCTTCTCTGTCTGGTCAGAGGTGTTCTCCTTTGTCTCTGTGGTGATGGGTTATGTAAACTTATCCTTACACTATGCAGGAGCCAACAATTAACTGTGCTTTCTGCTCATGGCCCTGCTCCTTGGGCTGTGTCAGCCTTGTCAAAACACCCAGCGAGTTCCCTGTCTTACAACAGCCTTTTCTCAGCTCAGTTATGCAGCTATGAACACAGGTTCCACACTAGTGTATGCTAGGGAAATAACAACTGCACTGTCTGTGCAACATCATGCAGGATCCCCTAGATCCAGGCGCACATGAACAGTCCAGAGCTAATCCCATGGGTAAAACAAGTTCCTTTCTATGAAACAAGAGGTTTGTCTTGAGCTAGAGAAAGGAAAACCTAAGAGCAGCGGCTAATTTTATACTGATTATGTAGAGTTATGGGCAAATTCATATTCTTCCACACTTAATATGAAGTTAAATGTTTCCCTGTGTTTTCTGCTGTGCAGTCATCGTTTTAATGAGATGGCGTTGACTAGGACATTTCATTTGTGATTACACTAAACATCACAGGGTTGTTTACCCATGTTTACTGCAGGGTAATAGCCTCGCAGAAAGCCAAGCAATTCCAGCTTCTGAACGCTGGGAAGTATTTAATGTAATTATAGCTTCTTTTAAAACAACTAACAGCTTGAAAATATGGGGAAAACTGCAGAGTGGATAACTACCTGAATGCAGCCTCTGTGATTGTTTTCCCGTAATGGACCTCTTTTAAATAACCAAACTTTGTTATTGGCATGATAATTCAGTCAGACACTCGACTCGGAGCCCGTTAACGGGGAGGATATTGTCTCCTATTACATACAAAGCGCAGCTGACGCGCTGCCTCTCGTAATTTACAATTACTGCCTTCTATCGCATGCGAGCAATTGCATTTACAGTAAGCAGGTTGTAACAACAGTTCTAAGGCAGCCCTGCTCCCTCTGTGTCTTATGTCTTCTCCAAAGTCACCCCCAGTACGTACCTTTCCTCTTACCCACACCTCTCTGCTGTTGGAGCTGTAGTTGCCTCTCCCTGATCTTACTGCCGTCCACTAGTAGGCAAGTGTACTACTCCACAGCAGATCCCACACCGGCTGGGTTTCCTTCCCTTGGCGGCAGCACCAGCAAGATCTCTGTCCTTCACCTAAGCATGAAGCTCATGATACTGGAGCCAACTTCTAACTTTGAGATCTCTTACAAATGGAACTGAAGATCGACAGTGGATTCAAGGAATAATGTGGAAGGAAGGCTGGGAAAAAGTGCTTTATGTGGAAAGCACTGAGCTGGAAGTGGCTTTCCTAGTTGTAAATTAAGGTGTGAAACTTGAGAAGTTGAAACTTGGAAAAGCACTACAGCATAGATAGTAACAAATTCCAACTGCGTTTCTGACAACCAAGAATGCAGGCTGAAGGCTTGATGTAAGCCTCTCTGAATTTGACTAGAAGACTCTGACCGCACTGGGTTGAATGAAAAAATGACGGGGTGGTTTTGCAGAGTAGCTGTTACCTCTATACATCACCCTTTCTTCTCATAATAAGCAGTTCCATGTGACTAAGAGCGTAGTCGAAGGTTAACACAGATAAATAGCGATGGTTTACTCGTCACAGCTAAACAATTATGCCCAAGGTCTCAATTACAGGCACCCTAGTGGTACTGTTGTTTGTTTGCTTACTCGTTTGTATTGTTTGAGAGATCATTATTTCCAAATAGGAATGAAACTCTTGCAATTCAGCGTGATTCTCTGAAAAGATGGCCAGAAACCATCCAGCTGCTTGGAGTAAAATTGACTCCCAGGGCCCCTACAGATAAGAATGCCTACGTGTGGTGGTAGGCCTTACATTTTCTGTATTACATAGAGATCCACTTTACATGCCCGTATATTTACGAAGAACACATCGATGAGAGGACACCTGCCTCCCTCAGGCTGCTTGCACTGACTGGTATGGCTTTTGCTCTGTTTA
This sequence comes from Upupa epops, assembly GCA_013397515.1. NCBI lineage: Eukaryota > Metazoa > Chordata > Aves > Bucerotiformes > Upupidae > Upupa > Upupa epops. The sequence goes on from VZRI01010356.1 coordinate 255,356, forward strand.
CTTACCCGGGAGTTCTAACCAGCAGTACAGGCTTCACCCTCATAGAAGCTCCTAGAAAACCACACAGGTGTTAAATGCTGTGGACATTCCCAGGGCTCTGCTCTTAGCTGGAGGAACACAGATCCTATAACTTACAGATCAGGCCCATCAGTTGGGCAAGTACAATGCTGAACACTTCAGGTCTTCCAGTCCTCCTCTAGACCTCGGTCTTTTAACCAAAACCATGTTCTGTGCTTCTGGCTTTTCTTTTCTGCTGTTTAAAATCCTGCAGGATACTTTTTCTTCCTTGCAGCACATGATGCATTTCATTAAGGGATGTAATTTTAGCCTCTGAATCTCAAGTATTTTGCTGATTTGTATGAGCTGACGTCTCCAGACTTCACAACAGAAGCTCTCTTGGAAGCCCTTTATGTCAATTAGTCTTAACAGCTCTGGTGCTGGCCTTACTGCATCCACACACCCTACTTTACTGGGTTCAGCTGCCTTCTGCACAGCCAATTCTGCTTCAGATTGGCAAAATTGCCTAGAAATATCGACCAGCTGGGAATCCACCTGGTAGTCAGAGTCTCACCTGGACTCGGAGGTCTGTGGCAAGTAAGGTGCAGCTGAAACAGCCCCAGTGTTTCCAGTCAGTTAATTAGTATTCTCTCTGAGAGTGTGTCTGAACGTAAGGCTGACAATTAACAGCTGCTGCTTTGAAGAAGGCTCTAATCTCTGCTTCCGCAGTTGTAAATACACACATGCATCTGTTGTAGTCCTATCCGTCACGTTATTGACCTTCACTGGCAGGTGACAGGATCGCAGTGTTGAACTGTTCTTCAACCTTCTTTTTGGGAAGAGTCTGTTCTTTTTTCCTTACGGTCTCCTCTTTCCTGCTGAATTTCTGTAGGGCACACAAGTTGCCAAGGGATGTCCTGACCAACAACTAGGGAAACTGACGGTAGATTCCTTAATGAACACAAGTAAATTTGCCTTCCCTCCGCTACTTATTCTCCTTCCTACAGTAAGAAGCAATGTGAATTTCCCAGGTCAACACAAGAAGGACACAGAGCTCCTGGAAGGTGGCCAAAGGAGAGCAACTCCAGTGAGCAGAGGGTTGGAGCACCTCCCCTGTGGGGACAGGCTGAGCAACTTGGGGTTGTTCAGCCTGGAGTAGAGGAGGCTCCCAGGGGACCTTCCAGCAGCTTTCCAGTCTCTGAAGGGGGCTGCCAGAGTGCTGGGGGAGGGCTTTTGACACAGGTGGTAGAGAGAGGACAAGGGGAAAGGGTTCCAGCCTGGAAGAGGAGAGACTGAGGTTGGCCATGAGGAACCAACTCTGTGCTGTGAGGGTGCTGAGATGCTGGAACAGGGTGCCCAGGGCAGTTGTGGCTCCCCCATCCCTGGCAGTGCTGAAGGCCAGGTTGGCTGGGGCCCTGAGTACCCTGCTCTAGTGAAGGTGGCCCTGCCTGTGCAGGGGGGTTGGCACTGGGTGATCTTTCAGTGACTCTATCCCGTTCCATCTGGACACAGGAAGCAGTGTGGTCGTCGCTGCTGTCTCAGAAATACTGATTTTTTTCTTTTCTAAGAGTTTTTTGTTTTTTAAATCCCAAGTGACTTTTCTAAAAATAAATCTGAGCCAGATGCCTGGAAATTGGCTAACGGAGAAAAAATGACAAATAGGTTTTGACCAGAAAATCCACTTTCTCTTCTCTCCCCTCGCTCTGTTTTCTTTCTTCTTTACAGTCTAAATGAAGAGTCTGCCTGATCTTCCCTGAACTGTAGGGAAAACAAGAGACTCTTGAATAGAATTTATATATAAAGTATTCAGTTCCCTTCTACGAAGACTTAAGAGGCAGAGTCATTTCACTTGAAGATGGGAGACAGGTATGAAAGGATTATCCAGAGTTCTTTTGCTGATTTAAGAAAGGCTGCCCTACTTAACAGGATAGTTAGCCTTTCTGGTGCTTCAACTAGAGGATATAAAAGTACCCAGTGAGCCTTAGGAAGCCAGGAATTATGAGAGAATTCCAGCAGAGAGCAGCTAAGAAATCAGTAAAATGTTCCAGAAGTTCCTCCAAGCTATGAGAGGAAGGAAATACCTGAAGGAAAGAGAAAGGATCCAGTGTCAGTCCTCTGTCAGGAGCCAAAACACGCAACACCAATTTCAGACTCTTCTGATCTCTACATCTTAATGGGAGAGAAAAGTAAAGGAGCAGGCCCCTCAGTTCCAGGAGGACACAGAAAGCCTCTTCCAACCAAAGATGTTCTGTGATACCATCTCATTGTGATTTGGGCTTGCAGGACCTCTGCCTCCAAATCTTCTTCCAGAGCTCCAAGTGACCACCAGGAAAACAGGTCTTCTAGGATTCACTGGGACTAGTGTGCAGTCACTGCTGAGAGATCTGGGACTTCTCAGCTGGGAGAGGAGAGCAGTACAAGGGGACTTAATCACTGTCTATGAATCCATGAGGGCTGGGTGTCAAGAGGAGAGAGACAATCTCTTCTCACTTGTGCCCTGTAACAGGATAAGGGGCACTGGGTGTCAGCTGGAGCACAGGAAGTTCCACCTCAACAGGAGGAAGAACTTCTTTCCTGTAAGGGAAAACCTGTTGGTTTTCCTGGAAGGGGCTGCCCAGGGAGGTTGTGGAGTCTCCTTCTCTGGAGACTTTCCAGACCCTCTGGATGTGTTCCTCTGTATCCTGTCTTAGGTTCTATGGTCCTGCTGGAGGAGGGGGGCTGGATGTGATGACCCCTTGAGGTCCCATCCAACCCCTAATGGTCTGTGGATCTGTGTGAGTCCATGTGATTAATGGAAAGGATGATCTCCAGACCTGCAGAAAGGCACCAAGGAGAGTGACCCACAGGAAGCAGCGTGGATGGCCAAGCTTCATCCAAGGCTCCGCATCCTCACAGCGGAATACGAAACGCGGGACAGTTGGCTTTAGGCACTTTAAACAAGAGAACAGTACCGGAGCTTTGAAACCTGGTCAAGGAAGTAGAGCAGAGATGAGTCAGTCCGCATTTGTGTCTCTCGTGTGCATGTATGCATTTATAGAGACGTATTTTTGTAAGCGTGTGCGTGTCGTTCAGCGGGGAGATGAGAAAGAAAGATGCGCGCAGTTCCAAGAGCCACTGCAATAACGGGTTGTGAGCTGAAGCTGTCACATCCTATGAAACAGACCCAGGGAACGCGTGAAGACACAGCCAGAGATATTTTTACATTTCTCTACAGTGTTTTGCTCACATTTGGTAGCATTTAAATCTTCTTTGTGGTTGGCTGTGCCGGGTTGGTTTTTTTCCTTCTGAAACCGACGTTACCCTTTTGATGGAAACGCAAGCTCCTGCCTTGCAGAAGACTTTATTTTAGGGATTTTTATCCCCCAAAGCTCTATCATTCAGCTTCATGCAGTGTGAAAAAAACCCAGGCTGATGCTCTCCTTGAATAAGAGGAGGATTTAAAAGACCAAACCACAATTTTGGGGGAAAAATGAAAAGGCTAAAATACGAGATCGGCTTCTGCCGCGAGGATGACGGCTGCTGCCAGCATCATCGTTCCCTTTGGGTAGTTCAGAGAGATGCTGGGTCCAGATCTCCTGTATCGAGTTTTTCATAAGAATTGCAGTAAAAAGGGCACGGCAGCCAGAATGCCACGGAGTCAATGATCCAATTTTAGTTTATTTATTTATTTTGGGGGTTATTACAGCCAGATGTTGCCTCAGGAAGTTGAAACAAGGAATCAGGAACTGACAGCTTAATAATTAAATTGGGAAAGTTGGCAGGCCTCCTGCTACTTCCTCTAATACGTCGCATCCATGAATGAAAGCGTGCAGTACCCCAGTGGCTCTCCTTCCGAACTGGCTCATCCATTACTGGGTAACGATTTTCCGTCGAGGCAATGGCAAAGCACAGGGCCTATTACACCCGCCAGTACATAAAGTTAAAAAGACATTATGAATAAAACATTTGCCGTTCCTTCCACCACCGTTTCTACACCAGAGTGCCTAACGCTGACACGTGTTTATTACACTTAATAATGTTTACATAATTCCTCCTCGAGCTCATTACAGCTGTCAAAACGCCGAGCAGAGCACGGAGTTGCCTGTGTTTATCTCCGAAGGACTTGGCAGTCACTGAGCCTGGAGGAGGCTGCAAGCCGCTGTGTGCTTCCTCAGTGGAGAGATGGTGACTGATTATCCATCCCAACCAGAGCATCACAGGAGCATTTGGAATCATCGAATCCTCATGGCTGGAAACAACCTCCAGGATCATCAAGTCCAGCCCTCAACCTAACATCTCCCCAACCCCTAGACCATGGCCTCAGGTGCTAGGTCGTCTAATTTTTTAAACATCTCCAGGGATGGTGATGCCACCCCCTCCCTGGGCAGCCTGGTCCAGTGCCCAGCCACTGTCTCAGCAAAGAGCTTCTTCCTCAGATCCAGTCTAACCCTCCCTTGATGCAATTCGAGGCCATTTAGGGTGGAAAAGCCCTCAAAGATCATCGAGGACTCTACCAAGCCCACCACTACATCATGTCCTCAGGCTCCGTATCTCCGCGACTGTTACACTTGTCCCACCTCTTCTCCCTCCTTCTCTCCCCCGTTCGCGATTCCGTGCCCCGCAGGAGGCTCAGCGCTCCCCACCGCCGCTCCCGGAGCCGCCCGACAACCCGAACGGCCGCGGGAGAGGCTGCAGCGCGGGCATCCAGGCGCGGGGAGGCAGCATCCGGGGGGTGTCCCGGGAGCTGGCCGAGAGAAGAACTTTATCCCGGGATCGCGGAGCCTTTACAGCGAATCGTGCCCGGCAGAGCGGGGACGGGGACTCCTGGCCGGCGGGACCGAGTTGCTGCTCGGTTTGAGAAGCGGCTGGAAGCGCCCTTGAGCGGGGACCGACCCCCTCCCTGCCCCTGCCCGTCCCGCTGAGCAGCCGCTGGGCTCCAGCGGGGCTGGGAGTTGCGGGAAGGAGCCCTTGTCGCCGCATCCCGCATCCCGCTCGCCCCGTCCGCGCGCAGCGAGGGGGCGCGCGAGTG
>VZRI01010356.1:264514-284118 GCA_013397515.1 Upupa epops
GACAGCAATGAGGTCCCCCCTCAGCCTCCTCTTCTCCCAGCTCAAGAGCCCCAGCTCCCTCAGCCTTTCCTCATAAGGGAAGTGCCCTACTTCCTTCATCATCTTTGTTGCCCTACGCTGGACACCCTCCAGCAGCTCTGTGTCCTTCTGGAACTGAGGGGCCCAGAACTGGACACAGTCCTCCAGATGCAGTCTCACCAGTGCAGAGTAGAGGGGGAGAAGAACCTCCTTTGATCTGCTAACCACCCCCTTCTGATCCCCCCAGGTAAAATTCTTTAGCTGTCATGAAAATAGACCATTTTTAATGACCTTGTGAGATGCCCACGAGCTGATCTCTTTTCACTAGATGTTTCCATTTGTATTTTACTGTTTTTAATACAGAGTGCAGGCTGTTGCTCATTAGCCGGCACTCTGGAGGTGGTCTCCATGAAAGCTGAATGGAAAGGAGTGGAAAAAGGGGAGAAAACTCCCTCAAACCTGTAGAAGTAAAAGTGCCAATCTCGGAGGTGTTAAAAAGCTTCGAGCATAGAGTGGCTTTTGTCTTTCTTTTTAAACAAGCAGTAGCCAGACCTTCCCAGGTTGTGTGTAAAACCTCAGTGCCCTGTTCTGGGTACTGGAGGGGCCTCTCCTCAAGTCCTGTGGGCAGTTCTGGCCCCTTTGCTTCAGGAAAGAGATTGAGGGGCTGGAGTGGGTTCAGAGGAGCAACGAGGCTGGGGAAGGGACTGAGGGGAAAGGCTGATGAGGAGAGGCTGAGGGAGCTGGGGATGTTTGGCTTGGAGAAGAGGAGACTCAGGGGGGACCTTATCACACTCTCCAACTCCCTGAAGGGAGATTGCAGTCAGGTGGGGGTCAGGCTCTTCTCCCAGGCACCCAGCACCAGGATGAGAGGGCAGGGTCTGAAGCTGCCAGAGGAGGGTTAGGTTGGCTGTCAGGAAGCCCTTCCTCAGGGAAAGGGTGCTCAGAGCCTGGACTGGACTGCCCAGGGCAGTGGGGGAGTCCCAGTGTCTGGAGGTGTTGAAGGACAGCCTGGCTGTGGCCCTGAGTGCCCTGGGGTGGCTGATGGGGTGATGTCAGGTGCTGGGCTGGACGGAATGAGCTCAGAGGGCTTTTTCATCCTCAATCATTCTGTGAATCCCATGCTGCCATATGTGTTCAAGCTGTTCATATGCAGAGAGCAGCCTCTCGTGGGAGGGATAGATAATTCCCTTGGTTCTCATGCAGTGCTGCACCTTGTCTCCCATCGAGCAGGAGAGCTGATAGACAGCCGTGTGCAGTGGGGAGCACACGCGTTTCCAAGGTTTGAAGAGGTGTCATGAAACAGCAGCACCATGGGTGCCTTTGCCAGGGCTCTTGTCTCATGGATGCAGAACATGACAGACACCTCTGTCTGCTACTCTTTTGAAACTGCTGAAGGTTTATTTACTTCAGATGTGTGTGTTGTGAGCTGAATTCTTCTTACGGTGTACACAAACGAGCTCACACGTGTGTGTGTGTGTGTATAAACATATGTGTGTATGTGTGTATAAACATTTCCCTCTCTGTTTCTCAATGTTAAAGGAGATTCCGTGCTCTTGAGTGAAACGTCTGCAGCTTTTAAGAGGTCAGGTTTTGAACTTCGTGTTTGAAGTAAAATGAAGGTCCAAGCTTTTGTTGTCGGAGTACTTGGCACTCAGGAGGGTGGGGGGGTTTAGTTCTTATTTAGGGAGCTATGAAAAAGCTGCTCCCTGCGGCAGCAATACGTAGTGAAGTACTAGAAGACAAGCTTTAAATAAATGATAAATAGAATCTTTATTAAACCCATTCATGCATATGGTGAGCATCTTACCGAGCTGCACGGAAAGCTGCCTTCCCCCAGTCTCTGAATGAAACCTGATTCACTCCCTGCAAGGGTGTGCTCTGCACTGCCAGGCAAGGGCTGCTCAATACAGGTATCACATCTTGCTTTCCTCACATCTCCTTGCTCTTGTATCTGTTTTGACCTATTTGACCTTCGTTCTGTTTGGAATTAACACTGTGAAGTGAGAGGCATGTACTGTTTCATCAGAGTCATGCAGAACACCCTAGAGAAGAGCAGGCTTAGAGGAGAGACCTCACTGCTCTCTACAGCTCTCGAACAGGAGGTTGTAGCGAGGCTGCTGCTGGTCTCTTCTCCCAATTCCTAATGACAGGATGAGGGGCAATGGCCTCCAGCTGCATCAGGGGAGGGTTAGATTGGATCTGAGGAAGAAGCTCTGTGCTGAGAGAGTGGTTGGGCACTGGACCAGGCTGCCCAGGGAGGGGATGGAGTCCCCATCCCTGGAGGGGTTGAAAAGGCGAGTAGCTAGAGCCCTTGAGGCCATGGTCTGGGGGTTGGGGAGCTGCTGGGCTGAGGGCTGGACTTGCTTATCCTGGAGGTCCTTTCCAGCCAGGAGGATTCTATGATTCTATCTCAAAATAAGGATTAGAAATTGCTTTTCTTTAGGAGAGGGTGCTCCAGCCCTCTGGTATCGCTGCATGCGAGTGCTGTTTTTTATAGACACTGTGTGGAAATGTAATGTAGTGAAAGTCTTAGAAGTAACTAATGAAAAAATCCTGCTCTTTAAAGCTTTCTATCCCAAGTTCAAAGCGAAGTCAAAGGAAGTTACAGATCATATGGCTCCTATTTTTTTGGAGATCAACAGCAGGAAGTTGTGTAGCTGCGTTCTAAACTACTTTGGATTTTCAGGATGGAAGGGACTTTGGAGACCATCTCGTTCCAACCCCCTTGCCCCAGGCAGCCACAGCTCTCACCAGACCAGTCTGCCCAGTCCCCATCCAGTTTGGCCTTGATATTTCCACAGAAGGGGCATCCACAGTCTCCCTGGGCAACCTGTTCCAGTCCCTCAGCACCTTCATAGTGAGGAATTTCTTCCTAAGATCCAATCTAAATCTGCCGCCGTCTCATGATCGCTGCAGCCAAGGCTTTCCTTGAGTTTCACAGTCCCCAACAGCCCCTCCTTGTTGGTGAGGACAATGTGCAGATGAGCACCTCTCCTCTACCACTTGAAGGAGGAAGTTATCATCAGTGCGCTCCAGGAATTTCCCAGATTGCTTACACCCTGCTGTATTGCTCTTCCCACAGCTGAGGGAAGAGAAAATGCTGGAGGGACCTTAGAGCTGCCTTCCAGTACCTAAGGGAACCTACAAGAAGGCTGCAGAGGGACTTTTCCCAAGGGGATCCAGCGACAGAACAAGGGGAAATGGTTTTAAACTGGAGGAGAGGAGGTCTAGACTAGATTCTAGGAAGACGTTCTTCAGCACAAGGATGGAGAGAGTCTGGAATTAAGAGGAGAGGCTGTGGCTACCCCCTCCTTGGATGTGTTCCAGGCCAGGCTGGATGAGGCCTTAAGCTGCAAAGTCTGGTTGAGTGGTGTCCTTGCCCGTGGCAGGGAGTTGGAGTGGATGAGCTCTGAGGTCCCTTCAAACCTGAGCCAGGCTGTGATTCTGTGTTGGGGTGTTGGAAGTCCTGCTTGAGGAGCAGGGCTTGTGAATGTGTGACCTCTCCTTTGGCTGTAAAGGGCCCCCTGCACTGCGGCAGGCCCACACTGTAGTGATAGCTGTGTGTGCTTAGTGTCAGTGCAAGCACGGACCACTGGCGCTGCAGTCCCTTCGGGTTCTTACAGGGAGTTTGGGCATGGGGACCCACTTCTTGGCTTGGATCAGCACTAGTGTGGCCAGCAGGACTTAGGGATGTCATTCTCACTCTGGACTGGGCACTGAGGAGGCATCCTCTCGAGTCCTGGGGGCAGTGCTGGGCCCTTTGCTTCAAGAAAGAGATTGAGAGAGGCTGGAGTGGGTCAAGAGGAACAATAAGGCTGGGGAAGGGCCTTTCCTGGAGGGAAAGGCTGATGAGGAGAGGGTGAGAGAGCTGGGGGTGTTTAGTCTGGAGGAGACTCAGTGAGGTTGTAGTCAGGTGGGGATTGGACTTTTCTCCCAGGCACCCATTTCCAGAACGAGAGGGCATGGTCTGAAGCTGCTAGGGGAGGGTTAGGCTGGATGTCAGGAAGCCCTTCCCCAGGGAAAGGGTGCTCAGAGCCTGGACTGGACTGCCCAGGGCAGTGGGGGAGTCCCCGTGTCTGGAGGTGGTGAAGGACAGCCTGGCTGTGGCCCTGAGTGCCCTGGGCTGGCTCTGATGGGGTGNNACTGGGCTGGCTTTGATGGGGTGATGTTAGGGGCTGGGCTGGGCTGGAGGAGCTCAGAAGGCTTTTTCAGCCTGAATGATTGTGTGATTCTTCCTTGAGCTAGAACTGGAGAGAGGGTCAGTTTTGCAACTGGTAGGGGTTTATGATGGGGAGGGGGAGAAAGGAAGCATTTGTGAACCTGAGAAGCCTTCATCCAGAGACTTCAGTGAAGCAGCACTCTGGATTTGCTGTGTTGTTTGTGGATATCAGAGATAACATTAAAATCTCCTCTGTCTTTGCTCTGATTCTCATGTTTGGGGCAAGCATTTTTGCCTCTTTCTTTCAAAATTTCACTTTGTCACAGCTTTTCCCCCCTTGTTCTTGCAGGATGTCCAGCTGGCATTAGACCATGAAGACTACCCTCGTGTCCTGCTCCCTCTGACTTGCTTCCAGTTGTCCGAATCCAAGGTACAGTTGTGAGAATGAGTTAACATCTGTTCACAGAGTCCCCCGAAGGAAACAAAGGCTGTAATTAGTGCCCTCTCCTTTGCATGGAAGTCTCTGGTAGATTGCTTCCATCAGAATTGCTTGGTCTGTGACAGCAGGCTATCAGGATAGAGAAAGGGAAATCCAAAAGTGTGGAGCTGCTTTGAAACCCTAGTGAAAAGTTAATGAGTAGAGCACTTCCAGGGGCAATTACAGTGCAGGCTGTGTCAGGTAGGCACTCGAGAAGTAAGAAGTACCCCTCCCACCCCCATTGGTTTGATCTCCTTTGAACTGATCTCTTTGAAAATCTCATTGGAATCACAGTTGAACTCTGGTGATAAAATACGGTTTGGGTAGATCAAGTTGAAATGAGACCCACGTAGCGTTTGCGAGTGGTGCTGGAAACAGGAGGATGGTGCAAAATGAGCACAGATTTCCATTTCTTGATTCATCCTAAGGGCAGAGTACCCTTGGTGCAAAGCCCAGGGGACCTATGTAGTCATTAGCAGATGGAAGGGGACATTAATCTTCTACCCACGGTTCTGCCCCAGCACATAAAGCAGCAAGCGTCTGTTGTGAGGATTACTGGAGGTTGTATTACACATGATAGTACAGGGTGTAACGACAGTGCCAGCCGCGCTCATCGCCGTGTCGCCTTGGTTCTCTGGGTCTCACTTTCTCTATCCTCATATAATGAAGTAGTGACAGCGTTTCTGCTTCTTGGGATGTTGGTAGAAGCTTCTCACAACGCTCCGTGCTGGAGTGTGTCAGAATGCATTTGAAGTGCTCGTTCTGCGCACAGGGAGAGATGTGTGATTTTACTGCATCATTCAGTCCCTCTCGTTTGGCAGCGAGCGAGGAGACAGGCATGCTTAATGAGCTATCTCAGCAGCGCAGTTTTATGGGAGCACCGTTAAGGTTAGGAGTATGTCCGGTCTCCAAACTGCCTAGTGAGCATTCTGTGTTTGGAAAGCACTGCCAGCTGGCAGTGGTTAAGGACTGCATGCTTATTCTGCTCCTGATAGCCAGAGCGTGCTCCCTGCTGAGTGCTTTTGGCAGCCTTGCACTAGCAGAACGTCTCAAATGCCAGTTGCGCGTCCTCCTTTCTTCCTCGTGAGTGAGTCCCGTGAGGCATGCTTTAGCCTACATACAAGTGTGCCTCTCTTCCACTTGGTAACCTATGGGTGGAAAGACACCGCGTGTTATCACAGGTCAGCGTCATTCTCCAGCACCTCTAGTACGTTATTTCCGCAGCGGATTTAAAAAGATGGTGGTCACATCCTCCTGGGTTTGGTGGCAAATTGAAATGAAAATTCCATTTCGTTTTCAATGAAATTCCTGAAGATACAATGATTTTTGTGACAGCAGCTGTTAGTGTCTGTAGGGAACGACTGAACTACTACCCTGAGCATTTGCTGTAATTTCTGAGCTTTGCTTGTAATTTCAGCTCTAAAGGGGCTGCTTATTAAACTGAGTTCAATCACAGAGCATTAGGGATGGGAAGGGACCTTGAAAGATCATCCAGTACAGTCCCCCTGCCACAGCAGGAGCCCCTAGATCCAGAGGCACAGGAACAGTCCAGGTGGGTTTGAAACGTCTCCAGAGAAGGAGACTCCATGACACCAAACTGCCTGGGGAAGTTGACACTCCTGAAGGGAGAGCTGCCCTCCGGGGGGACCTGGACAGACTGATGGAGTGGGCCAGCAGGAACCTCATGAAGTTCAGTGAGGACAAGGGCAGGGTCTGTTAAATACATTGGTGGTCAGACTAACCACATTAGTTTGTGCTCTGAACCTAAACACCACCTCTTCTATTTCATCCTGTTTGTTGCCTTGGTTAAAGCCAATAACCATCTAAAACCACTGTTAGATTTGTACTGCAGAGATCCCTTCTCTCGTAGGCAGGGATTGATTTACACAATCAAGGGTTGCAGATGCGCTGAGCTGAATTATTCAAGGCACTTCATGTGTTGTGGTAGATTGGAGAAAAGTTCTTAATCTAAAGGCAAATAAATCCAGCCTGCATTTCTTTGTCATCTTTACCTCCAGTAGAACAAGTTAAAATCCCACAGAGTTTAAAAATAAAAGGCAAAGAAAACACTGAAGCTTTTTAATTCAATACTCGAGCAACCACATTTAGGGTCGAGGCAACCGTAGGATCAGTAGCCTGTACTTAGAATTGGGTTTAGAAATACTCGTGTGTTTAAGGTCTGCATTGTTTTCTTTGAGACTGTCCTTCACATCTTTTGTTTGCGGTGGATCTTGATAATTGGCCAGATAAGAATATAAATGCCTTTTCTAAATCAATGAACTTCTCTGCTGCAATCTTACTAGAGATGGACGTTGAAAAGTCAGGTTACCTTCTTGAACCTGTTCATTAGGGTGAAGCTGTCACTTCACCACCATCGCAGGCTTTCTCAGTTCACAACAGGAGCAACAATACCCCTTGGAAATTCTTCCCAATGAGGGTGCTGAGACCCTGGACCAGGTTGCCCAGGGAGGTTGTGGCTGCTCTTCAGCTCCCTGGAAGTGTTGGGAGGCCAGACTGGCTGGGGCCTTGAGCACCCTGGTCTGGGGGGGGGGTCCCTGCTCATGGCAGGGGGGGTGGAAGTAGAAGATCTTTAAGATCCCTTCCAACCTGAACCGTTCAGTGAATGTGTGAAATCACTATCACACAGTCCTCTCTGGCAAGAGGGACTCACTTCAGCTGCTTGTGACAGCTCATCTACGCTGTCACATTGCTCACCCAGCTATATCCTGCGCACCTGAGGCCGTGTATGTTTAGCTGTCTAAATCCTTACCTGTTTGTGCTACAGTCAAGTTGAGAATCAAACCTTGCTGTGACCTGTGCAGAAGGAGCATCACTGCATGCTGGTTAAGTAATCCTTGCTCTAAAACAATCCTTGAGTATGCCGTATGAGAAAGGCTAGCTGCAGCATGAAACCCTCAGCAGCTGTGAAATGTTGGATTTAAGTTCTTTTCCTCTGTGCCTGTGATTGATGCAGGAATGCAGATCCTTTGCAACTGTAATTTCATCATAGCCAAACCATTTGGTGCCTGAATAATTTAGCTGTTGCGTGAGCTGAGCGGGGCATGGGCACAGCAGGGAAGACCGTGCTGGGTTTGTGTGTGAGGAAAACACTGTTCACAGAAGGACGGCCACAGAACGTGGTGTGCTAAGTTGTTATGTCCGTGTAAAAGACAGAATTGGTTCAACAGAATTGGATTTAGCTGAATGTATTTGCATTATAGAAACTCAGTGGGGATGCAGACCTGCAGTAGGTCAGCGTGTGTAGTGTGCTTGATTATGGCCTGAAGCTGCCAGGGGAGAGTTAGGTTGGCTGTTAGGAAGCCCTTCCTCATGGAAAGGATGCTCAGAGCCTGGACTGGACTGCCCAGGGCAGTGGGGGAGTCCCCATGTGTGGAGGTGTTGGACTTAGGTTGGACTGGATGATCTTTAAGGTCTTTTCCAACCTTATCATTACTGTGATAACTGTGTGGAAGGACAGCCTGGCTGTGGCCCTGAGTGCCCTGGTGTGGAGTGATGTTAGTTGCTGGTCTGAATGTGCTCAGAGCTCCTTTCCAGTCTCAATCATTCCGTGATTCTGTGCTAGTCTTGATTTTTCCTTAGTGTATGTGGTGGGTGTTTAGGGAGGTGGCAAAGAAGCTACTCTCTACTACTGGGGTCTATAATTATAAATACACTGACTTTGAGATGAGGAACATCAGACAATAAGTCTTGGTGATGGTTAAGTTAATTCACTTTCAGAAGTTCAATAATTCATCTAAGAAGTGTCAGCAGCTGGCTCTTGTTAATGGTAAGCCTTTCATTTCTGTTAAATCAATTGTGAATAATAGGAGCCTTCAGAGAAAAATGATGAAGTAAGCATTGATTTCCAAATTGGGTGTCTGGTATTGGAGCATTAATAAAATCTAGAGCAAGCAGACAACTTAGGGCCTCATGCACCCTGATCACCTAAGTAGTAATCAAGGAAAATCAATGATTTTTGTGTATGGTGCTAGATGTGTTAACACTTCATCTGTTGCCATTCATCATTGTGTCTATAATTTCAGTTTTATAATCATTTAGATTTTTGGGGACTTAATAGTATGCATTGAATCACACATTCACTGTCAGGCTTGTGTGAAAGAGAAGTAGCCTCGTGTTGCCTGCTGTTTACTAGCTGCCTCTCTTATCCTTTAAGGGCTTTCTGTATCCGCGGTCGAAGCTATGTCTGGGTATTTTCAAGTGACGTTAAGTCTTCTTAGAGGAGTTCCAAGCTGACCTTACGGAGTCCTCTGTTACCATCTCTGTCTAAGCTGTGTTGCTCACTTGTGTAGGCCATTCAGTTTCATGAGGGTGTCATGATCATCTCCAGTGATAATGGTAGAACTCTGTCAGGAAGGCTCTTGATGTGGCTGCTTCTACAGTGTCTTCCTCAGCCTGTTTCCCAGCTTCCCCTTCTGTGTCTGTGCATTGTGTTCCTGGCTCACTCTATTTGCTGCACAGGGATACAACCGTCTGGATGTGTCAGAGGAGGGGACTGATGCTGACGGGGCTGCGTTGTGACTTACAACACAGAGGCCAACGCTTTTGGTGACTGGAGCATTAGTGAGTGATCTGAGAGCGGTTAATGGGAGAACTGCACAGAATCATTCAGGTTGGAACAGACCCTCTGGATCATCAAGTCCAACCATCACCCTACTCTACAAGTTCTCCCCTAAACTCTATCCCCTAACACCACAGCTAAGCCACAGGCTTTGGCGGATGAAATCCCTGTACTCTGCCTACTACTTCCAGCCTCAGGGTCGGCGCGATGTGAAGGCTGCGGGTTTGTGAGCGTGGGGTTTAATTTTTAATGATTTTTCATTCTTCAGGAGGCTGTGCTCAGGCGCTTTGTTTAGAGCTGCTGGGCACGGGGGGTTTGTGTCTAGGATTGTGCTTACCAGCCATCCCATTTCCTGTAAATCCATATGGAAACTCACATACAATCCAGTCCGCTCTCTGTTGAAGTCAGTGCGAACGTCGGCTAAAACCGGAGCAGGATTTGGCCCATAAAGCATAGCAAGAAAATTTAACAGTTGTAATAAAACTCTTAAGGCAACTGCAGTGTTCTAGCAGGTGTTCGTAAATGTGCTTTATGCTCCAGACTCCGTTAAACGCTGCCGCTGAGGTCTTGCAGGAGCTGCGCGTCGGGGGCCGTGCGAAGGCAGCAAATGTCTGCTCAATGTGCTGTGCAGCATCGCGGCGAAGGTGGGTGGCAGTGCAACGCCACGCGACCTATTAGACTGAAATATGAAAGCTATTAGAGATTCTGCTGAATTTTCATTTTGCGAGGGGTGGTTTCCAGGAGAGAACCTATCGTATCAGGAGGAAAAACCCCCCTGTGCAAAACTAGCAGCGTCTTTGTCAGGGTGTGCATGCAGTTTGCTTGGATGTATGCAGAGCTTCGTGGGGACGACTGCTAACAGGCTGCATTAACAATGAATTGAAGGGAAGGCAGCGCTTGTGAGGGTAATAATAGCTGAGCAGCAGTTTCATTTCTTGATGAATGGAATTTTCCTTGGGTTTCTGTTTTGTTTGGGGTGTTTTTGTCATGCCGTTGATGAACCCGCAGGCAGAAGTCCAAACAAGACCTGAAACATGGGGTTGGGGGGATAAATGTCGGCAGGATTTTGTGTTTAGGACCGTTTTATGTTAATTCTTAATTCTTAATCCATCCCTTCAGTGTCAAAGTGCTTCCTCATCAGAGCACAGCGAGATCCACTTTAGATCTCCAAGATCTTTCCGTCCTTCCTCCTTTACGGCTTCCAGTTGGCTGCAGATTTTGCAGCATGACTTGAAAGCCGGTAGCTTGTCCTGACTTGGTTTCTTGTAGCAGTTAATTTCATTAGGATTCCAGTCAAACCCATGGAACAAAACCCAATCTGTGTGCATGGAGTCCCTTCCTGAAATGACACCGTGAATGGGGCAGTCAGTCATTGTTAGAAGGTGTTTTGTTGGTACTTGATTAATGGACTGAGTTATCATCCGATCAATGCTCAGTTATTGTGTTACAGGAGAAAAGAAGCCACGTACTACCAAGTTACTCTCTTTCCCAGTTAACTTCTTAATTTGCTGTGCTAAAAGAGACTGCACCAGCCTGGAAAGCACCGAGGTGGCTGAGCGAGTGCGGGGGAGGTCTCTGACCTGACTTGTGGATCCATCAAGTTGCAAGCATGGCAGTTGCCTGTGCAGTGCGTGATGCAGTCAGAACATCCACACTCAGGAGCTCAGAGGGCTTTTCCAGCCTCAATCATTCCGTGATTCCATAAATGTGTGGTGAGGTTCCACACAGCGTCACTGAGTGCTGCAGCGCACCAGGTAACTGCAACTCACACACAAGTCCTGGAACCTTTAATGAAAGGGAAGACAATGTGCAACACTGCCTTGTACTGCATGGTACCACAACCCAGGCTCTGGCCTTTCAAAAGACAATAAAAACCAGATGTACCAATAACTGGGAAAGAAGGAAGCCCTGCCAGTGCCCAACCACTCTTTGTGTGAAGAATTTCTTCCTAATATCTAGTTAAAACACTGCTGTCCATCTTTAGTTCACACTAATGCCATTAAACAACTAAACAATTCAGAGAATCCTTAGGGATCAAAAGGGACCTTGAAAGGTCACCCAGTCCAATCCCCCTGCCGCAGCAGCATCACCCAGACCCAGTGGCACAGGAACACAGCCAGGCGGGGCTGGAACGTCTGCAGAGAAGGAGACTCCACAGCCCCCCTGGGCAGCCTGGTCCAGTGCTCCAGTGATGAGTTTATACAAACTGTGGGTATTCAGATCCTCAGGGACACCAGGTAGTTCTGTGGAAATCCCACAGGATCTGAACTTTTCTCAGCGCCTGTCAGCAATGTTTTACAGAGAAAGGAATGATACTCCAGTAGTTATGGATCTGGCCTGATATTTAAAGGATCTCAATTTAATTTCCTTGTCTGCCAGACTTCCCTTCCTAATCCCAGACAGAGTAAATCATCTGCCTAACTCTAGTTTCTCTTCTTTAGAATGGAGAGAGCCTTCAGTACTGAACCACGCAAGGTCTAAGCAGGGGGGGGAAATACCCAATATTTTCTTGTGCATTTGTAATTTTTCCTCAGGTAGAAAGTCACCTGACAGCTCAGTCGTCCAAAGACTTGGACAGTGTGCTGGTACCTCTCTTAAGAGCAACAAAGCACACTCGTTTGTAGGTCACACTCCTTATGAGCTGCTGGTCTTCACAGAATCATCCAGCGCAGCACCTAACATCACCCCATCGGCCACAGCAGGGCATTTAGGGCCACAGCCAGGCTGTCCTTTAACACCTCCAGACACAGGGACTCCCCCTAGTGCCCTGGCATCCAACATCCAACCTAACCCTCCCCTGGCAGCTTCAGGCCCTGCTCTCTCGCCCTCACGCTGGTTGCCTGGGAGAAGAGTCCGACCCCCACCTGACTGGAACCTCCCTTCAGGGAGCTGGAGAGAGGGAGAAGGTCCCCCTGAGTCTCCTCTTCTCCAGGCTAAACACCCCCAGCTCCCTCAGCCTCTCCTCCTCAACCTTTCCCTCCAGTCCCTTCCCCAGCCTCGTTGCTCCTCTGGACCTGCTCCAGCTCCTCCATGTCCTTCGTGAAGTGAGGGGCCCAGTCTCCCCAGGGTTTACTGGAGGTGCTGAGAGACTGATCTTGCGCTTCCATCTTCCGCTCGTTGCGTCCAAACTCAAATACTTTTTTCCAAGAAAGGAAAACAGGAGGATGTTGCCTACAGACCCATTCTCAGCTCTGATTTTCTTGTAGCAAGTGGTGTTTCTGGGGCTGTTGGGTGTTTTTCTGGCCAGCAATGTGCTTGTGAATCTCTGTGAGCATTTCTGGCTCGCTGATGCGTTACAGTATGCGTAGGCTCTGGACTTTTGAGCGTTGCCAAGTGAACACAGTAGAAAGAGCCAGCTGTTTTTGAGAGGGGTATTCTATTTATAGACTAATTGTATGCTAATAATACAGAGAGTGTATATGAACAGCTTAACGAGTTTAAATACCCCATTATTAAATACCTTGAGTTGACCTGGAACCTGTAGCACTCACAGCGGCGCAGCTGTTACCTCGCGTGCATTTTGTGAGCTCTGGATGCAGGAGCTAGCAGAGCCATCATCACAGTGAGCTCCTAGGGCCGTCGGTGGTGCGTGTGCCAGCAGCACAGTGGCAAACACTGCTGTCTCTACAGCTGGGACAGCTCTGGGCACTCTGATCAGTTATGAGTTGTTCAAGTGTTGCCCCTTTTCTTACTGGTGCTGCTTTCTACTCCTTGGTAATGGAGTTTAAAACCCGCCTGGCTGTGTTCCTGTGCGGCTTGGTCTGGGTGATCCTGCTGTGGCAGGAGGATTACACTGGATGATCTTTCAAGATCCCTTCCCATCCCTAACACTCCGTGATGTCCAGAGTTGCTTAGCTGGAAAAGCTTACAGGGCTGGAGACAGCCGGCTGTAGCAAAGAACGGTGAGAAACGGTACTCTCACACGTATGAGAGTCCTGAACGGGGTCAGGATTGAAATAATTAATTGCAGATGATTTTAACAAAAAGTCAGCTCCTATAATTTCAGAAAAATTCCCTATAAACTGGTCTTCTGAAGATAAAAGTCATCAAGGGCAAAACCCCACCCTGTTACTGTCTCCTGCAGGGACAGGCTGAGAGGGTCGGGGTTGTTCAGCCTGGAGGAGACTCTGTGGAGATCTCAGAGCAGCCTTCCAGTCCCTGAAGGGGGCTACAGGAAAGCAGGGGAGGGGCTGTTTGCAAGGGCTGGGAGTGGTAGGAGCAGGGGGAATGGTTTCCAGCTGGAAGAGGGGAGGTTTAGACTTGAAGTCGGGAGGAAGCTCTTCACCAGGAGGGTGCGAGACCCTGGACCAGGTTGCCCAGGGAGGTTGTGGCTGCTCCCCAGCTTCCTGGAAGTGTTCAAAGCCAGATTGGCTGGGGCCTTGAGCAGCCTGGTCTGGTGGGGGGTGTCCTTGCTCATGGCAGGGGGGTTGGAACTGGATGATCTTTAAGATCCCTCCCAGCCTGACCCATTCCATGACTCTATGATTACACCAGATACCCGTTACCGAGGTTTCTTAACGTGCTTGTGTTTTTTGATTTTGCACTTGTGAAATATTTAGAGGCTGAAGCGTAGGTATTTTTAATCAAAACCCGGATTTCCTCACCAAATGGGTGATTACATCATTTGCACATTTATACTGCGAGACATTTTAACGATATAAGCATTTTTTCATGTAGACAGCGACCATAATAAATTGAAATAAAATTCAGCCTTGATGGATGTTGCGCGTGTCATGTACAGGGCAAGTCCCATCCATTAACCGTGCTTTGCCAAGGCAGCAATATTAGTAGCATTTGAATGTTTTTCTTATTAAGAAGAAAAATGGTCAGCGACATCAATACCGTCTGCTCCGGAGACCGTGGCAAATGGAAAGTGCCTGCAGCACATCTGAATTCCTCCCTGCGTTTGGGATGTGGCTCTGATGCAGGCAGTGAGCATGGGTTTTCAGCTGGGTTTGGGTTTGGGGTTTTGTTTTAAAGAGGAAGGTGGACTGTTAGAGCTCTTAGGATGAAAGAGAGAGGCTGATTACAACATAATGGAGTGTACCGTATTCATCTCTTTGAAATACGACCTCACTCGGCCTTTTCCATTTTACAATCGATTCTTTCATTCCCTTAATGAACCTGTGCGTTCATGAGTCTTCCTTGGAAGTATGCACATGAAGTATTACAGTAGCAGGGACTCATTGTCTGAGGAGCAAAGAGAAGGCAAGCGCCTCTCCTCTAGTCTTGTTCAATAACATCAGGGATCGTTAATGCATCACAGCAGGTTCCCTAGTGTTTGGTTAAATATTATCCCACTCGTTGTTCAGAGTTGTTTTTCTCCAAGGGTCGGTGGAGAAAACTGCTTCCACATCATCTTATTTCTTCGTGGAACAGTACCTGTATGTAGGAGCTATCACTAAGGTGCTCCTACAGCGTCACCTGGATCAGCATGGTCTGGTGGGGGGGCTGTCGCTGCTCGTGGCAGGGGGGTTGGACCCTTTAAGGTCCCTTCTTAACCTGAACCATTCGATGAATATTATGTTAAAGGAAGAGAGGAAGCGTTCTTTGAGAAGAAGAAAAGAAATATATGAAGTGATGTAGGGAATTACTGGAGGTACCATTGTTCAGGAAGAAGCTCTTTGCTGAGAGTGGCCGGGCGCTGGACCAGGCTGCCCAGGGAGGGGCTGGGGTCCCCATCCCTGGAGGGGGTTAAAAACCAAGTAGCTAGAGCCTTGAGGCCATGGTCTGGGGGTTGGGGAGCTGTTGGGCTGAGGGCTGCACTGGGTGATCCTGGAGGTCCTTTCCAGCTGTGAGGATTCCGTGATCCAGAAGATACCATTTTTTAAAGGATCAGACACTGGGCATGTGACACTTCTGTCTTCTGACCATCGGTGTGATCAGATTCAATTAGATAATCCTGTTAATTACTGTGTGATCTGTTGTATTTCTATGTGTGTGTTTGTTTTTGTCTGTTTTGGATGTATTTGGATAGAATTATAGCTTGTTTATGTATTTTGGATGTATCTTGATGTGTTTACAACTCTGACTGAATGCATTCTGTTTAACTATAAACGACATCATTATATATAACCATAATTAATATAGAAACCATAGATGATATTAATACTAATTTGCATACTATATTTACATAATTTAAATGCAGTTGTGGTTCTGTTGTCAGCTCTTAGCTGCTGACTGCCTGTTGACCTTTCAACACACGACAGAACACAGCGAGAGAAACAAAGCAACATGTGTGCTTCCCAGTCTGCAAGCATGGAGCAAGCTGTGTTCATCACAGGGAAATGGGGCGAGCTGGGCATGTGGGACAGGCTCCCTCCTCGCACTAAGGTTCTAGTCACAGAGCTGCCAGCCTCACTGGGAACCACCCGGTTGCAGTAATGTTTGGGGGTTGTTATCTGGGCTTGTTCGGATGCTTTAGAGCTTTCCCTGATAATAAGGATGGTGGAAGGTTATGCTTTCTTGAATGTCCTGGGGGTGCTGTGCCTATAGCTATGGTGATCAGTGCTACTATTTTTCTTTGGAAAGCAAGATAGAAAGACCATCTGATACTGTTCTTTTAGGGAAGGAAGGCTCACATAGGAGTGTTTCTGATTTACTGCTTCTGATGGCTCTAGGTGGAGGCACAATAGATGTGATAAAAAAGGACCAGCTGTGTTTTAAAGACATGGAAAAATTTTCCCCCTCAAAAAGAGACTAAAAAGCAGTAAGAATGGGGTCTTTGCTGCCCTAAATGGTCTGACCCATTGGAACAAGTTCACAGGTTGGAAGGGAGCTCAGGGATCACCCAGTCCAACCTCTTAAAGCAGGATCCAGTTGGAATGAGCTGGCCGAGACCCCTGTCCAGCTGAGCCTTAACCCTGTCTGCAGCTGAGCAATCTCCCCCTTCCCTTGGAAGACCCTTTCCCTGTCTGACAGCTCTCAGGATGAACAACTTTCCTCTCAAATCCAGTGGGAGTCTCTCCTGGAGCAACTGGTAACCATTGCCCCTGGGCCTTTCTCCAGGATTCCTTGTGAACAGGGAGTCTCCATCCTCCTGGGAGCCACCCTGGATGGACTGGAGCATCGCAGTAAGATCCCCCCTCTGTGTTCTCAAGGCTTAACAGACCCGGTTCTCCCAGCCTTTGTTCATAGGGGAGTCCCTACTGAAGGCAGCACCAAACACCTTTCCCAGCCCCCTGAACTATGCTTTCTTTACCCGTCTTGGGCACCTTTGTGAGCTGACTTTTCAATGAATGCAGGTCTTGTGCAGGATGGCTGGCAGCTCTTATTTGTTTTCCTGTGAGGACAGAAGAGTGCTAAGGATTCTATGATTCTGCTTATTGAGTGCAAGGGCTGGGTTTTACACTCCTGTATGAAACCCTAGTCTGACTGCAGTTATACCCTCCTGTTTCCTGTCTGCCTGGTCATGAACAAACAGCCATGATCTGATCAGAGTTTGTCTGGGCTCAGGCCCTTGTGCTGACAAGCAATGAGCTTTATGGACTTCCATCCTTGAAGATGCCCTGGTTGCCTTTAACTTCCGAACCCATAGGGTGTTTTTCCCTTTGTGGTGTGACCCCAGGTGGAGAGCTCTGAAAACTGAAGGATGCTATCACCAGAGACCATGGTAAAAATGTGCCCGTGTGTGCGTGTGGAACTTCTTTTAGCAGGGAGGGAAAGGATGCGCTCACGCCGAGGATGGAGCTGAGCCTTTTGTTAATATCACCGAGCCAATCAAGGAAGACTTCTTTATCTGGAAGGCCTCCTGCTGCTTGCAAAGCAGTTCCTTCAGCAAAGCACAATGATAAATAATCTTACTCCTTTGGTCATTGTGTTACTGAGGGGTATTGTTTTGTACTGTTGCATTCAGCGAGACTCATGAAATTCAGCTCTGTTCGATTAGATGGGCCAGGAGTGCTGTGAAAAGCAAAAAGCTGGGCTTGTTTTTTGCAGGCGAGAGCCTCAGATGCTCTGGCTGGGTATTTTTCCAGCGTGAGTTGCTCTGACCTGCCCCTCCAGCTGCCAAGAACAGCGAGGGGTGGGCTTCACAGGGAGGGCAAATAGAGCAGGGGAGAGGGTGCATAATTTGGCAGCGTAATATTCCTGCCTCATCTTACAGAGTCTACATAAGGGTTAACGTTCTTCTGCTTACTGTGCCTTTCACTGGATACGCTCTACCAGACCCGAGAGACTCTGTTTTTCTTTGAATTGTAGTAATTTTTGCCTGCAAAAACTGTTAGAAAAAGCTTCATATATGGAATGCTTTTTGAAACTGCTGCTCCTGCTGAATAGACAGGGCTGGTCAAATCCAAACCTCACGGGCATGATCTCGATGTTAGATGTTAGGTTTACTTGGTTTAGTTGGATTTGGGCTGGGCTGGATGATCTCTAAGGCCTTTTCCAGCCTCATCATTACTGTGAGACTGATTTCCCAACCCTAGAAATCCCTTTTTCATTGCTTCCTGCACTTCAGAGGAGGAAGGAGGAGAGCACCTTTGTGACGGGCACACACCATGAAAACACAAGGTTGAACCCCGTGTGTCAGGTTCTGTCACGGTACCACACAGCTCCTTCGTTTATGCAGTGATTCAGTCTGAATACGAGCACCTCGTGTCCGTTGCAGCTCGTGCCGTGGCAAACCAGCTTCCATCTTCGGTTGCTGGGCAGCTCCTCCAGAAAACAGTAGCAGTCATCTCAGAAAAATCTGAGTTATGTGGACAAGTCAAGACATCAGAACACGGTTTCCCCTTCCACCTTTACAAGTCGTGAGAGACTGATCAGACAGAGCTTTCAACAGCTGGCAGGCGGCACGGAGGAGCTGAACAGAATCAGTACTTGAAAATCGTTAGAAGAGTAAAGAAAGGGCCCGTGCACTTTGTTGCTGTAAGGAGAGCTCTTGGGATCTTTATTCTCATCTCCAGCTGGCTCGTTTCTGATTGTTTGATTTATTATTGCTTTGATTTATTACGGGAACGCCTGCTCTGGAACTTCACTGGTGATGGCATTGCCAGCGAGCTTGTCTCTCCGCGGCTCCCGGCTCGGTCCATGTGTTCCCTCCCTCTGCGGTCTTCCTTCCCTACCTTCTTCTTGTTGTGACAGGCGTGGAGCGCAATGGTTAAGTTCTTACTCCGGACGCCTGTTCACACTTGTAATTCCCTTTCACAGCTGCCAGTTCCCCAGCTTTGTGAAGCTCTTACTGTAGGCAAATGTTGCACATTTGGGGCTGAAACCAGGAGTCACGATAAACTGGATGTCAGCGCGCCGCTGTTCACACGTCTAGGGCACGGTGTGTTGTCAAGGGTGAATCCACCTAACAATGCAGGGTTGCAGAGGGTCAGGTTTAACCCTGAGACTCGTTTGTTCACTGAAAAGCAGAGAATTATCGAGGCTGGAAAAGACCTTTGAGATCATCAAGCCCAGCCCAGGACCCGACACCGTGACAGCGGCTAGACCACAGCACTGACTGGTTGGTTCTTCTCTCTGGATTCCCTCATGCCTTTGTGTTTTACAGCACCTGTTAGCTGCTTCCTGGCTGAGGTCGGGAGTAACTAGTCACAGCTGACTCTCACGAGCCCTGCTTGTTTGGTTTGTTTGGCTTGCTAGGCGGATTCAGAGCCGCACGGTGTGGGATTTCACTCAGGCTTTTATAGTGCCCGAGTTGCCTTTAAGACGGGGGTTTCCTGACCAGAGTTGAAATCCTGAGCAGGGCTTTGAGAAGTGGAGAGCTGTTTCCCTGTTTCAGGGGGTGCTCTGAAACCTAATGATGACAAAATAATTGGGGAGCACATCATTTCCTTACCGTGAGATCATAAATGATTTCAGTTCCCTTTCGCCTCACTACATAATGCTGTCCTGAGGAGTAAACTCCTGAGCTTTACACACAGCTTAGGCTGTACTAAGACTTTTGGCTGCCACACGCGTGCCAGTCTGCTATAGTTCTGTGGGAGAGTCTGATCTCACACTGCCAGTCAGACATCCCAGGGGAATCGGGAACTCTTGGGATCCTGTGGCTGCTCAGAGCACTGCCGTCACCGAGAGCTCTGCGTACTACTGAGTGTTTGATCTAGAACTATACGACTAATTAAGATTTCATTATTAATTAACAGGCACAACTGTTGATCCTCAAGGCTTCTCTCAGGGGAGCAACACAACCTATTGCTACTACCTGCATGCTTGCTCTGCTTAGTTTCAGTCCTGATGCCTTCGAGAGATGGCCATTCCCCATGGTGGGAGGTGGGTGTTGCTAAACTCCAGCCAAGGTGGGGCTCTATATTGGCTGTATGTTAGGACTACTGGTTGACAGCCAGCTATATATGAGCCAGCAGGGTGCCCAGGGGCATCCTGGCTTGGATCAGCACTAGTGTGGCCAGCAGGACTATGGATGT
>VZRI01010358.1:3524-48669 GCA_013397515.1 Upupa epops
CACCGCGCTCTCTAAGTCCCTCAGACGTCCCCCCCTCTCTCAGCAGAACCGTTTCCCATGCAGAAATGCGTGGAGCCTCTCTCCTAAACCACCGTGTGGGTACAGTGGCACCGGCCTCTCCGCTGGCACTTCAGGTGCCGGTATTGAATGTCAAAATAGCTAAGGAATTCCCGAGCCCTTAGAGCACAGTGATCTGAAATGTGAGTATGAAGTTTTTATATTTAGTGTTTTTACCTGCATTAAAATCTATTTTCAGTATTTTTAGAAGAAGCTTTTATTTTTGTAATGCTGTCCTGGGTGAAGAAAGGAAAAACACCCAAGCCCTCGTTATAAATGCCCAGCAGGGACTCCGCGCAGCGGTTCCCCGGGTGTCGCCATCCTGCTCCAACAAGTTAGCCCTCACCGTAAAAGCCAGCGATAGCCACTGTTGCCAGATAACTGGTGATGAGCGAGGCAGGCAGCTTTGCTTACGCCCCTCATAACCCCTTGGGCTTCTTCCTTTCTCATCTCTTTCATCTTCTCCAGCTGGTCAGCCAGCGTTACGGCCTCACGCTTGGCAGAAGCAGGTCATCAGCAGTGATTCAGAGTGTAGTCTCCCCAGCTGTGGCACAGGAACTTGTAGCTCTCTCCCTGGAAGGCTTCTCTGTCTGCTCTAAGACTGGCAGCTGCCACAGCTCCTCTGTTAAATGCGTTTCAGGTGTCTGCACTCTCTGGGAGATGATCCATTGCAGACCAAGAGAGGGGGTTCTCCCGTTTGACTCTGCTCTTCTGAGACCCCCAGCTTGAATACTGTGTCCAGCTCTGGTGTCCCAAACATAAGGAGATGGAACTGTTGGAGCGAGTCCAGAGGAGGCCACGAAGGTGATCCAAGGGTTGGAGCAGCTTGGATCTGAGGATAGACTGAGGGAGCTGGGGTTATTTAGCCTAGGGAAGATTCTGGGGGAAGCTTCCAGCTGCCTTCCAGTACCTGAAGGGAACCCACAGGAAGGCTGGAGAGGGACTTTTCCCCAGGAGATCCAGTGGTAGGAGAAGGGGAACTGGTTTTAAACTGAAGAAGAGGAGGGTTAGACTAGATGAGAGGAAGAAGTTCTTCAGTGCAAGGGTGGAGAGACTCTGGAATCGATTGCCCAGAGAGGCTGTGGCTGCGCCCTCCCTGCAGGAGTTCAAGGCCAGGCTGGATGAGGCCTTGAGCAACCCAGTCTAGGTGAGAGGATTTGCTGCCCATGGCAGGGAGGAGGTTGGAGGAGATGGTCTCTGAAGTCTCTTCCAACCTGAGCCAGTCTGTGATTCTGTAGTGAGAGATCTCACCTGTCTCTTTGATGAAGCCTTTAGACAAAAGGATGGGATGTGGAGTCTCCTTCTCTGCAGACGTTCCAGCCCTGCCTGGCTGTGTTCCTGTGCCACTGGGTCTGGGTGATCCTGCTGTGGCAGGGGGGTTGGACTGGATGATCTTTCCAGGTCCCTTCCCATCCCTAAGGATTCTGTGATTCTCTCTGTGCTGAAATCCTGGCTCCTGCCCTGGTACTGCCCTAGTCTGTTCCTCACTATTGGACCTGAGGTTTTAACCCAGGTTTTAACATTCATAGAAAAAGATAGGCTAGAGTAAAATTTGCTTCATCACTTTTAAACACTGATTAGAACAACAAACAGAGCCCAGACGCAGGAGAGTCTTACGACAGGAGCAGATAGAAAAGTCTTCTCCTCAGTGTAGCGCTTGGAAAGCATCCCACGTCGTGCCTGTCACCGAGCTCTCGCACACACGTCATCGGGGCGTCCAGCTGGGGTGGCTTCCAGCCGCTTTCAGGGACCTGGCCCTGAAAAAGACAGAAAATCTGTGAAGATACAGGGGAGGAGAGAGAGTGTTCTCAGATTGGGCTCAATCTAACCGTCTGTTCTGTGTTAGGAGAGCTTGTGCTAAGCCGAGGGAGCAAAGGCTGGAAGATGATGCGACGCTGGATGTTGTCAGGGTAAAACAAATCAGAGGGCAGAGAGCACTTTAAGCCAAAGGTTAGATCTGACCCAGAAGCTAACGTGGGAAGCACAAGGGCATCAGCTCCCAGAGCAGTAGTTCCCAACCAGTAGCATCAGAAGGAGCATTCAGTCAGGGGCAGAGAACAGCAGAGGCTGGGTTGTGGAATCAGCAGCAGAGCTTCAGTGCCCTGGCGCTGTACGTATGGGGTCAGGTATCAAAGGGGGTATTCAGAGCAGCTTGAGAAAGGCTGCATTAACGGTCGCATCCTGGAACATCCTTTCAGCGGGAGTGGCAGGAGCAAAGTAAGAAATCTAAGTTGCGTCTTGGCAGGGTGGTTGCAAGATCCTCGATTCAAACGATTCCTCCAACGACCTTCTTTTCAGACTCTCTTTAGGAAGAAATTCCGTTTGCCACGCCATAGGCTCCCTCTTATTCCAGCCTTCCCTGCCAACCCGTGGGGCTCCACTTACACTCGTAAACTGAGACAGCCTGTTCTCTGGGCAGGCAGAGCGCTGGCACTGGCTAAAATCCTGCCAGGAATCATGCGTGTAGTTGGACAGGTCAGACAACTGTGGGACTGTGCTCGAGCCAGCGCCCTTGCTCTGTTCTTTCACTGCTAAAGCTGAGTGTCGAAGTGCTGGGTGCTGAGCTGCGTGTAGGGTGTAGGCACTGTGCGCGTGAAGGAGTGCTCCTTGGGCAGGCTGCGGTGGAAACTCTTCGCACACCCTTTACATCAGGGCTTCAGAGTGCAGTTGTCTCCTACGGCTGGGTGTGTTCTACAGAAAGAGTGCAACAGCAGCTAGAACTCAGCGAGTGAAAGAGTCAACGAACAAAAACTGCCTTAAAAATAACTATAGATGGGCAGAGCTCCTCGAGCATCCACAACCAAGCCCTCTGCTCTTCTCAGCAAAGAACAGGGTGTCCTAATGGAAGGAGCAATCTTTATCTCTCGGAGTTATCGCTGCCACAGGGTTCTGCAGGAACAACAGGGAAAAAGGCAGCTAGCGAAGTGCTAAGGAGTGACTCACAGCACTGTCTGGAGCAGCCCTTTCCTCTATTCACGCTGTCTCCGTGCTCTCCAGGGCTTCTCCTTCCACCTCCCTCACGGAACCAGTGCCGATCATGAGCGCCGTTTCCACCCAGACTCTTACAAATCTCCAGTCGCTCCACCGTGTCAGTCCCTGCTCCGTCCGTTGTCAGCTCCAGTCCAGCAGTGCAGATCCGATGATTAAGAACACGTGTCTTCGTTCTCCTTGCTAACCCTGAGCTTTGCATCACCCCTGCTGCCTGCTCTGTGCCAAGTACCACTCTCAGAGTGAGAGTTGTGCGTGTTTTTGCGTTAGCCGTGACCGTCTCAGCCCAGTAGTCCGCAGTGGGAAATGTCCAGAGTACTTTACCCTGTTGTTTCTGTTGTGATAATTCGGGAGCTGATTTCTGAGGAAGGCACACCATCCTGCGAGAGGGTTGTTTCCAAACAAATAACGTTGCCTCTCGCTGCTTGATAGTTTGTGTTTAGGGTTAAGCTGGCGACTTGGTCTGGGTGATCCTGCTGCGGCAGGGGCATTGGACTGGATGATCTTTCCAGGTCCCTTCCCATCCCTAAGGATTCTGTGATTCATAGAAAGGCAGAAAGCTCGCTCGGTCAGGACAGAACCATCCTGAATAAGCTTCAAACTGTAGATTGAGTTGTGCAACTAGAGCAGAGTATGTGTTCAGGTGTAGTGGGTTTATGGCTTGGGGTACCTGTGTTAGCTGTAACACGGCAAGGGAGAAGCGGATTACTTCGTCGTGCTGTTGTAGAGCTGATTTTACACAGAGAGGAGGAACGTTGTCTGAAAAATGAGGACCAGAAAGCATTCCCTGGGCTGCCTTTGGCCTTGTTTTGATGTAGCAGGTCCAGCAGGTATCTGTCCATTCCAAATGTTTAAGCCAGAGGCCGAATTCACGTGGGATCTTTGAACTGGAGGAAGTTTGTTGGCAGCGATGAAGTTGTTGGTTACACACGAGTGTTGGCTGCACAAAAAGCAGATCTAGGTGGGATTAAGGGAGGGGGGGGTTAACCTGTGCGTGGCCAACTGCATGAAGTAGTGTCAGGGATTCAAAGCAGTTGAAATCATTTGGCATCATTTACTCCTGTTGTGACTTCACTGACTACAGTTCAATTGAACCAAGAGATCATGAAACCAAGACCTTGCAAGGCTACAGGTTTCAGTGTCAGGCATCTCAGGACCATAGAGAGAGGCTTCAGCTCAGTAAGTTGGCAAGGATCCTACAGACATGGCCATGTGTGATAAAAACCTGAACTGTAGTGTTAGTCTTTCTCTCCAAACTTGTAGTCAACACTTTTTTCATATACAAAAGCTTGGAAGTGCATTGGGAACGTGGAGGAAAGGTATCAGAGCTAAGATTCAGCCCTTACTGCCCCAGACGCTCTGGATGTGCCCGCCTTACCCACTGCCAGTCCCGCGGAAGCTGCAGAGATGTGTGTAAAGCCTGTTTGTAACACTCATGGCATGCTGGTTTCGAGACCTGTGCTAGAGAGGCACTGGAACAGGTTGCCCAGGGAAGCTGTAGCTGCTCCATTCACCCCTGGAAGCGTTCAAGGCCAGGGGTGGATGGAGCTCTGGGCAGCCCGGTCTGGTGAGAGGTGCCCGTGCCTGTGACAGAGGGTTGGGACTGGGTGATCTCTGAGTTTCCTTCCAACCTTCCATCCTGTGATTCTACGGTTAAAACCTATGTGTTCAGGTTTACAGAAGAACTCTGAACACTGAGGACAGCTTCTGAGAAGCATGCAGAGTCACTCCATTAATCGATACCACACCAGACCAACAGCCATCAGCAAACCAAAACCTGTCTCAGTCCCTTTACTCCTCGTTAGGATTAGCAAGGTAAAACATCCTCCAACCCCACCCGGCTTGGGTTTCTCTCCTCTTCTCTCCCTTTTCTGTCACAGACTCCGATTTGCTCTGGAGGTGTCTGGGATTCCATCGTTCAAGGAAACACGCAGAGCAGTTTCGAATACCTTTTCCCGTCACCTTAGGCCCTGTAGTCAGCAGGTGATGATTTTCATCGCAGTCCTGTTAGCTTCTACAGCATCGTATCAGCTCGTACCAGCGGGATCACTGGCACAGGGAGTCTCAGCGTTTCAAGACACTTTATACCTACATTTTGCAATATCTTGCAAGGTGGAAAGTTACCTACGGTGTGAGCAGTGCTGCGGAGCCTGCCGTTGGTACCTACTCACAGGACATGAGTTCACTGTATCACTTCATACTTGAAATTCACGACGTTCTTTTAATCAGGGTACAAACATGACAAGGTGCGTGCGTTACTGTTTCTTCTCAAGGTGCATAATGTTTTATATTCTGTGTGCTTAGTAGTTACTACTTGGTGCTCTTGACCTTCGGCGTTGAAATCACCTATGTGTGAAACAGAGTGTCACCTACAGAGGTACAGAAGCATCTAGAGGCGATCTCTTGAATTGCCACTCTCACTGGTTTTCCCTGTCGTCGTCCACACGACGTCGCGGGGACGCAACCTGCAAACTGTGGTATTGCACCGTCGCTGTACGCAGCCCCTCCTGCGCAGCCGTGTGCAGTAGGGGAGCGGGTTTCTGCTGTACAGGACGGCTGGGAATCACTGCAGACACTCTGGAACCCCCTCTTTTCCCCGCTTTCAAGCAAACCCCTCTGATGTAACCTGCTCTGTCCCACATTTCACCCCGTAGGGCTTCTGGCATTGAGAACACCTTCCGCTGGAGCTCCTTGATGTTGACTGCACTGAAGTTCATTGGAACATGCACCTTACCATAGAACATGTTCTTTAGCTTCGACGAGTTTGTAAAGATGGTTGACTGCAAAAATACTCATCGATACAGCCAAACCACGTTAAGGCACACGGAAGGTTGTCAGTGTTGTATTATATCCGAACTCCAGTCCTTTGGAACTGAACGTTTTGCTGCTGGCAGTGCAAGTAAAGCAAAGTTGTGTATTTATTGTTGGGTGCTGAGTGTTCAGTATGAAAATCAATATAATAAAGCGTTTCACTGTGTCAAGTTCTTCTTCTTTTTTGTTTGTTCTAGTTGTTCCCAAATCATTGGAAAGGAAGAAAAAGGCAAAAAAAAAAAGTTAGTTTTGTATTTAAAACTGCTTTCCTGAGGTTTACTTCTCTCTTCTAGCTCTGTTTTCCTCTCATCTAAAAAAATGTAAGATGATTATAAATGCAGTAAGCACTGTATATTAAAGACAGACGATTAGCAACCTCGTTCTCGCCGGTTTTCATGTGTTCGAGTGGTTTTCTCCACAACCCTGGGAGTCACAGAAACGCAAACCCACCCACCCTGTCAGCACCTTACCATAAATCCTAGTGATCGGAAGGGATCTCNAGGAGACTCCACAGCCCCCTGGGCAGCCTGTGCCAGTGCTCCGGGGCCCTCCCTGGGAAGAAGGTCCTGCTGAGATTGAGAGGGAACCTCCTCTGTTCCAGCTGGCACCCAGTGCCCCTTGTCCTGTCCCCAGATGCCCTTGAGCAGAGCCTGGCTCCATCCTCCTGACACCCACCCCTCACAGATTGAGAGACAGGAACGAGGTCCCCCCTCAGCCTCCTCTTCTCCCAGCTCCAGAGCCCCAGCTCCCTCAGCCTTTCCTCATCAGGGAGCTGCTCTCCTTCCTTCATCACCTTCGTTGCTCTGCACTGGACACCTCTAGTTTTATCAACATCTAACTTCATTTCTCCTGATTCCTCGTTTCTTTACCACTTACCCAGGGTGAATACCCCTTTCTAGCTCTGTGAGAGGGTGATTTAACCCCCTGCGAAGCTCATGAAACCCAACTATGGAAGAGGGAATCATATTATTAAAAGGAAATACTAAGAGCCTTGTAGAAATGAGTGCAGATGTGATTCTGCTCGTTATTCACATCGATGTTCTCATCCCCTTCAGCGCAGAACTATCTCCTGACACTCGATGGCAGATGCTCATTAGCACCATAGAAACAAACCTTCATTTGGAAAGACCTGAAAGCATTGTCTTTGCCTGTCACTCGCCTGCCACGCGCTGAAGGCAAGACTGACAGCATCTTTCGCCATCCTCATTTCATACCCCTCTGTTGTCACCCCTTGGGCTGCTCTTCCTCCTAGATAAACAAGGCCATCTCCCGGCCTCCTGTCGCACAGAGTCCTTTCTCTAAGCAATTCCATGCATTTATAGAAATCTCCTTGGATTGGCTGGCTGGACTCCCAGGCCTCCTCCAAAGCCAGGGACGTGAAGCCGTAGGAGTCTAATTAAAACACTCTGGAGGGTCTGCACAGGGGGGCCCTCCTTGCTGCTGCATGCACAGGGCAGAAGGGACCCCAGGCCCCTGGCTGCCACCAAGGGCTGTCGCAACACTGCTCCACCGAGTCACCTGGAGCTGGATGGGGTGCATGTGCTCCAAAGGGCCCTGGCGCTCAGGGTGAGGCCATCCCCAGCGCAGGGCGCCCTCACCGCGTTGGTGACCTCCAGTCCCCGAAAGGGGCCGATCAGGAGGCTGTGGAAGGACTGAGCAACAGGGCAGGGACGACAGATCGAGGGGGGTTGTGGTTTAAGCTGGAAAAGCATAGATTTAGGGCAGACATCAGGAAAAGGTTCTTTAATCTGAGGGTGGGGGACCCCTGGAACAGGCTGCCTAGAGAGCGGGTGGAGGCCCCATCCCTGGAGACACTCAAGGTCAGGCTGGATGGGGCTCTGGGCAACCTGGGCTGGTGAGTGATGGCCCTGCTTGATGCAGGGGGGTTGGACTGGATGGCTTTTAGTGGCCCCTTCCAACCCTGTGACTCCCCGGTCCCACCGAGAATTAACCCCCCTCCTCCCGCCCGTTCCCACTGTGGGGCGGAGCGCGGACGGTCCCTCCCGCCCGTGGTGCGAGCGGCCGCTCAGGCCGCAGCGTCGCCAGCAGGGGGCGCTGTGCGGCCATCGCCGCTGCCCACAGCTCGGGGGCTGCTCGGCANGAGAGGGCAGTGGGGGAGGAGGCAGCGGCGGCGGAGCCTGGCGGGAGCGGATGGGGGTGCCGGAATCCGCAGCGGCTGCGGTGGTGGCACCTCTGGGCGGGTCCTGGCGGGATTACCGCGGGCAGCCGGGTGCTGCCTCAGCCCAGGCGGTCGCAGCGGTGCGGCGGCCTAGGCCGGCCTGTCCGGGCCGCTCCCGAGCTGCGGCCTCTGGCGGGACGGGTAGTAGAGGGCCCAGAGCCGCGGCGCGGGGAGGCACTCGAAGGCCGCTGGTTACCCAGCCTGGGTTCGGGAGTCCGGCCGGCCTCGGCACTCACACAACAAAGGCGGCCGTGGCCTGCCCTGCTCTGGGGTTCCCTTGGGAAGAAGGTCCGGGCTGCTGGAGCTGGAGGTGCCGTGTGGGAGCCCCTCGGCGTGGGCAGGTTCCTCAGCAGCACCTCCAACTGCCTTGTCAAAGCTGGCAGCAGTCGTGACTGGTACCTGCTTTGTGAGGGGCTCGCTGAAGATTTTATTGGCCTGGATCTTACAAAATGACAAAAATAAAATGTGCCCGGTGGGAGTTGCAGCATTTGGTGGAGTATCTCTGAACCTCGCTGAGCTGCATCTCCTGAACGGAGCGTTCAGCTGCACCTGAGCAGTGAGAAATCGAGCCCTGTGTTGGTCAGAGATACACTTCTACACCTCAGGACAGAGCCCCGTGTTATACTGTTGGTACATATATAGAATCACAGGGTTGGAAGGGACTTCCAAAGCTTATCTAGTCCAACAAGCAGGGCCATCACTCACCAGACCAGATTGCCCAGAGCCCCATCAAGCCTGACCTTGAATGTCTCCAGGGATGGGGACTCCAGACCTCTCTAGTCTGTTCCAGTGATCCACCACCCTTTTCACCCATCTACCCTTTTCCAGCTTGAAACCATGACCCCTTGGCCTATCGTTCCGTGCTCCATTGAACAGTTCTTCCTCACCCTTCTTATTGGCCCATTTCAGGTATTGGAAGGGCACTATAAGGACCCTCCCAGAGCCTTCTCCTTCTCAACCCCCCTCATATCTTTGATTTTTTTTATACCAGTTAGCCACTCACATTGTGCTCGTGTTTCATTGAAGCATTGTGAATTTACAAGTGTTATGGGGCATGATTTTTTCTTTCCCCTCTCTTTGCCTCTTCCTAGTATGTGCCATGAGTTCGTATTTGGATCTATTAAAGGGAAATGTGTTTGCCTACCTTGGTGGAGTAATATAAACAGGCGTGATGGATATGTTCATTATACAGATGGGCAGCTAAGTGCCTTTGATTAGTGAGGCAGCCAAGTGATGGAGTCTGCTGAGAAAGAGTTGACACAGGATGGTCGTGATGCATGTACCACTGCCAGGAAATCTTTGTATTCCTATATAAGGTTAATTATACCATAGTGGCTGCTAGTACAGACAAGCTGTAGAATCCTTTGCTTCTCTTTTATGATCATAGAGCTTTTTACCTGCCACTTTCCCCTGTCTCTTCTTAAATACATCATTGTCTTGACTTTGCAGATGGAAAATATGAATATTTTTTCCATCTGAAGGGTACTTGTGAGGCAGTAGGAGTTGGTATTGCTTGCCCAGAGAACCCTGACTGAAGCTGCCTTCCACTTTTCATGGGTGTGAAAGCCATGCAAGAAATACTTCTTAATAGCTGCTGGAGCAGACTGCCAGCAGCAGAAAGCGAATGTGCAGACAAGCATCTCCTTCACTGGGAGTGCATTTCTGTGCCGTCTCTGGCTAGTGACACACAGGCTGGCAAAGCAGCACATATACTTCTAGGAAATGTTTGTTGGCCAAGTCATTCTCATAAATAAACCTGTTTGAAGTTCGCATGTTTTAGGATGTGTATTTATTGAATGTGGAATGTGGAGAAGTATTAGGTTGTGTGCTTGCTGCTGGAAAGTTAAAGAAAGGACCGAATGGACGAGGCTTCCCAGCTGGTGGTTATCTGAGGAAGCAGAAAAAAAACACTTGACAGTTGTAGCCTCTTCTGCAGGTAGAGTTTTGTGGGGAGGTGGTGGAGTGTTCATATCAGGTTAGCTCAGGCAAGAAGGTAGCTAAATTTTCTTTAGGAATAGCGAGAGACCTTGTTCTTAGAAATACTGATTATTTCTAGGGATTTCAGTTGTAAATTCTTGAATGATAGAGTTCAGTCCCTTGGCTCCCTGGAGTAGGCCAAGTAATGAATGAGGTTTCTGTTGTCTTCTCTAATGGATCTAATACATTGACATTGACTTGAGTTCTTGAAAACAATGGTCAAATACCTTTGAAGCACTTAATTTCATTACTGGAGGAGCTCCTTCTCCACTCAAAGCTGAATTCAAATGCAAATCTGTTAGTCATTTATAGATTTATAATAGAATGCTTGAGTTAATAACGTGAACATGCATATTTAAGGGATATAACTGCTTGAGTGGGTAGTTCACCTGGCTACAAAAGAAGGTGGCAAACTGAAATTAAGCTAGATCGAGTTGTCCATCACTCAGAGTTTCCTTGCTCATGTTAGTAAGCTTTTTATGTGAAGTAAAGCAGAGCCCCAGAAAATGAAATGTCATCCTTACAGTTGCAGTCAACTGGAGTAAAAAAATAGTCCACTTGAAAGAGTCCTTGGATTGCAACGGTGTGGTCCAAATTATAGACCATTATAGACCAAATTCAGTTTGGGACTGCTTCCCTCCAGCCTGCTGCTCCTTCTCGGGCAGAGCCCAGAGTCCATCNGAGTCAAATTCAGTTTGGGACTGCTTCCCTCCAGCCTGCTGCTCCTTCTCGGGCAGAGCCCAGAGTCCATCTTCCAGAACTAAATGTGGCAGGACAAACTGCCCTCAGAGAGGGGAATTACTGTAATAATGAGTGAACGAGTTTGTTCCTCCGCAGTGTAACTCAGATTGAAAGCCCTCATGTGAGTCTTTCTGACAGACCACGTTAATTTGATTTAGTTAAATATTTTCTATTTTTAGAAAGAAATCCATTAATTTTCAAGGAGTGAGAAAAAGTTTCTGTGAAGAACAGAAAGGATGTATTTGGGAGTCATAGCACAGCTGATGATGGACTTTGTATTTCTGTCTGCTGTTTCCTATTCAAGGCTTACATGAATCCCATAGCTATGGCCAGAGCACGAGGTCCTGCCCAAAACTCAGGACCAACAATACAAGACTACCTGAACAGGCCAAGACCAACATGGTAAGTGGCAATAGCTGTCTGCCCTCCTGACTTTCTAAACAGAAGATTTGTTCCTCATTACTAAGGTCACACTGGTACCTACATCCTTCAGAAAATACCCAGTAATGCATTTGGAAGGGTTTCTTTTGTCTGGACAGCGTGTTCTTTTCTAAATGTGTGTGCAATCCCCTCTTCTTAAAAAGAACAGTAGTTCATTTTGAAATGCACATTTCTCATTTGCCTTTAAATATTTGGGAATGCTTTCTCAGGAGAGGAGAACATTAATCATTTTCCCCCCTTCACACATCCCAGTATCTGAAGCCTGGAGATAGATTTATTTTCTAAACAAAGCAGTCTAGAAAAACTTTTTGCTGGTATGGTAGAGCACAGTTTGCCCTACAATCATCCCTTTGAGATATCAACAACTTACTTGACATTCAGTCTGTTTTGGTTCCTCTCCTAAGGCGTTAGAGAACAATGTACCCAATCCCACAGTTAGCTTTAGCTCTTTCAGAGGGATCTATCTGGTGTACTGAAGTTACTAGGGTTTGGGTGCCATACGTGTAACACCTGAGATGCATTCATTAGAAAGATGCTCTTTCTGTTGGAAGTTCAGACAAAGCTGAACTTGAAAAAGCCCTACAAAACATTAGCTCCTGGTGAAGGTATTTCAAATTGTGCAAATTATGATCTGTTGTATTTCTGTAGGGAAGAAGTGAAAGAGCAACTAGAAAAGAAGAAGAAAGGATCCAAGGCTTTGGCAGAGTTTGAAGAAAAGATGAATGAGGTTAGTGATGTTCATAGTATAGTAATACTTGATTCTTCTTAACCTATATAATGCTTTTCCTCCAGTATCATAAACAGCACCAATCTCACTTCACTGAAGCTTTCAGTGAGTAAATGTTTGGCTTTGTTTGTGTTGGAAGTTCAGGGCAACATTTAATCAGTGAAGAGTTACTCTCAGTTCAGAGAAACTGTTTAAAACAGTTTTGAAACTTGCTGAATAGCTCTTGAACTTTCCGTAAATATCAACACAGTGACCCAAATGCACCTGTGTGTTGTGAAACAAAACTCATGATAAACCAAAGGCTGTCATGGAGATCCTCACTTGTTTAAGGTTACACAATCAAAATGTATTGGAAATGGGTGTAGAACAGCTGTCTCTGGCAAGGAGTGTTCACATAACACAAAGAATGGCCTTCAGTATACAGCAATTACTTGTGTCCCACTGGTTCTGATGCTGATGCTCCGTGTATCTACGTGAGAACAACGTGGCATAATACATTTCCACACACAACTCCTGGCATGTGCACAGGAAGGCATCTGTATTCAGTGAACTTAACTGTTCCCGTCTCTTCTTGGGTTCTGGTATCTTGAGATAAGCTTCAAGCAGTAGTCTTCATCGTTGTGTGTGAGTTCTGGTTGAATTAGATAATGCATCTCTCTTGTTACTGGAAGGTCATAGTACTCTTGCTATCCCTTTTCGCCTAAGAAGTTACAGCAGTATTTTATTTGGAGGCTGATGGGGTCCTATTTTGATGGGATCAGTTATTCTGGGCTCTGAGTTTTAGCTTGGTGAGTTTGGTTTAGTATCTTATAATACTCTTTTCCTGCTTGTATTGTTGCTTTATTGTAAAATAATCAAAACCAGCATGAATAGTGAGTAACAACCTTTGAGTGTGGCAGAAGGGTTGCATGGAGTCATGAAATGGCCATGACTTCTTTCTGATGTGCCTGAGAACAAACCTTAGCAGCTGAAAAGATCACTGTCTCTCAGTGAGGTGCTGTCTCTTCTGTTGTACTAACAAATGTGGACTTTTGTTTAAAACACAACTCCAGTACAGTCCTAAAATAACGTGAAAGAGAACAGCTGCCTCTAAAGCACAGGCTGTAGTGCTGTTTGTTGAGGAAGGGCCAGGAGAATTTACCTTAAGATTTTGCTTCAGGTGATTTTAAAACTTTAGAGAAAATAGCAGTCTTTCAGGTCGGGCGCCCCAGGATTCTAAACTGCTGGAGCAGTGTAATACATAAGTAAAGATACCATGACTGATGGCCTTCAAGGCAAGTGGCAGTCTCTTAAATCCAAAGGACTTGAACATCAAGGTGTGAATGAAAATATTTTGATGACTCTTCAGGCTTCTGTAAAAGAAGTGGATTATATGTGCGTTATGCTGCCTAGAGCAGTGTGCAGGAAAAGCAGGGGAGTTGGAACTTGATGACCTTTATGGTGCCTTCCAACCCGAACCATTCTATGAAGTCATGAAATAATGCTCCTGTCACTGTTTCTGTTTGGTTTTGCTTTCAGAATTGGAGGAAAGAACTGGAAAAGCACAGGGAAAAATTACTGAGTGGAAATGAGAGTTCCTCCAAAAAGAAAGAGGTAAATGATTTTTCTGTAGTCTGGTTAGAATGGATTTGTCATCGATACTGCCCATATAGAGTGTCAGAAATACATGTTCAAAGTCAGCTTCAAAGTACATAAACTGCAATGCACAAGACAAGAACGTGATGCCAAGTAACGTTTGTTTTATTCTATTTTTAAGAAAAAGAAAAAGGAAAAGAAGAAATCTAGTAGGGTGAGCAAAATTTTCAGTTTTCTGAGGTTTTGGTTTTGCTTTGCGGTTGCTCCTGTTCGGCCTTTAAGTTCTCTTAGAAAGTACGGCTGTTAAAATAGGTTATTTTGATTTGGGAGGGGTGGTGTGCATTCTGTACGAGGAGAACTTCTGCTTTAAGGGAAGTAAAGAGCATTACATAAGTATTATGGAATGAAAATAGTTAGAAGCTACTTTTCACAGTATTATTTAAATTCTGTGGAAGACCAGCTTATTGGAAGTAAAATTTCATTGATAATGGCTAGCTAATGACAACATTCTAAGGGGAGTATTTGGATGGGCTTTTGATTATTTGCGAGACAAAATGCTGCATCTCACAAGCTTCACTTTTTGTTGTGTTTGGTCAAGTTGTCTTCATCTTCCTCTTCTTCATCAAGCTCTGATTCTTCCAGCAGTTCATCTGATTCAGAAAATGAGGTAAGAACTAACTCGGTAGAATCTGTCATGCTTTGTTCATGAGTCACTTCACACAGATTTTGGCAAACGGCTTGAGAATATTGTTTGCATCCAACTTAATTTCTATGCATTTGGTGCCTTTAATAATGTTGGGGATTTTAGATCTGTATCTGTTAAAGGCTTTTGTTATCTGCACTGTCAGTTTTGGGTGGCTGGCTTGTGAACTAGATCCATTTCTGTTTTATCATTGAATTGTATGCTTTTTCAATAAAATCCCCCATCTAATCATAAAAATGCCAACATACCATTTTGACTTCATAGCAAAAATCTTTGTTACAGATAATCCCTTTCTACAGCACACATCTAAATAATAAACAGACTCTAGAGAACCTGGATTTTTCATCCCTTCATTTTCTCAATGCAGAAGAGTTATGAAGGTCCTCCGCTAACAGAATCAATTGTAGTGTACTTTATTCCTCAAGAGAACATGATAACATGTAGGACTTTGTTGTTCCCTATTCTTTACATTTAATGTACCCCTTTAACTCTAGTGAGAAGAAATTCAGGCTTGTGTTTTTCATGTTTCCTATGATATTTGTGGATAGGATAAAAAACCAGCGAAGAAGAGAAGGAAAAAGAAGTATCGCTCACGGAAATCTTCAGCGAGCTCAACTTCTGAATCTGAATCAGACAGCAAGGTAAATCTGTGCATCCCTTACCCTTCACAAAGCGTACTTGATCTGTGATACAAAGATACAAACATTTCCGACTTTCACATGTCAGCATCTTGTTTATACCTTTCAAATTCAAAGTCTTATTGTAGCTGAGCCGTGCTTGTGTCTTCAGGTGCAATCAGGAATCTACCTGAACACAATGCCTGGTAGAAATAATGTGGTCTTCAGAAACACAGCTAAAGACTTGGGAAAGAGAGCGTGTTCATTCTCTGAACTCAGACATACACAGCTTTTGTGCTACCCAAGTGTTCAGCTGTAATACTTGGTGAAGAATTTGCCAAAATGAGATGTTCCGTGTGATTGCTGTACATATGCTGTGGACTCGAACACCATCTGTGAAAATACAGGTGGTCTTTCTGAGCTGAGTAATTTCCTGTTCCATAACAGCCTTTCCCAAATGCCTATTAAATTTAGGGTGTCATTTTCCTTGTCGGGAAATAAAGCGGTGTAGATACTTAGGGTGATTGAGTGAACAAACGTGGGGAAGGCATGCATGGCAGTTTCCTTTGTTCCATTAGCATTTGTCTGTGTCGCAGGGCATAGTGCCTGCCCTTTTTGCCTGTATCATAGCAATAATGTACCAAAATTACTGCTTTTTCCATAGTTTTCCTGTTACCTGCAAGGTAGAAAGAGCAGCTTTGAAGAGCAACCTGCAATAATCGGACAAAGTCTGGGTCAGATTGCTTTGGGGTTAGGTTATCTACATTATTCCTGGAATAATTTATTGTGCTTTGTGTTTTTCTTTCCGTTTAGGACAGCACAAAAAAGAAAAAGTCCAAGGAAGATTATGAAAAAGAAAAGGTATCTTTGTTCTTGAAATTACATCAACACCACATTTTATATGCGTAGTGCAGCTCACTCGTTTGTGATTGTGGGGTTTTTTACTGCCTCGGTTTACACCTATCTGTAGTGCACAGTCATAAAGTAGTCAGTACACCCAATTAGAAGTGGACTTTTAGTTGGGTTCAGCTCCTCTTTGAGTGCTGCTGGCTCTGTTCTTGTGACACAGGGTAAACTAGAAGGTTATCTAATCTGCTGTGTCTAATCTGCATTTCAGTATTCTGGGTTTTATCTTGAGCAGTCACATTGGGCTAAAAATATGTGTTATGATATTTCAGTGGCATGCCTGGTAGGATACTGCCTTGTTGCTATATATTAAGGAACATTAAGCAGAGGATATAATCATCTAAATGTAGTCTTAATTATATTGTACTTGTGACGGCTTTGAAAAATTGCAGAGAAAAATGTATTAGCTTAAGAAAAATGGCCTTATTCTGCATTATCTTAGAGCATGAAAGCCCTCTGGCCTCCCCACTACCTTGCTAAGCCAAGGGCTTTCTTCCTTCCATCATGTTTAATGCAATTAATCTTGTATACAGAAATTTCTACCTACATGTAAACTAACAGTTCTTTCAGAGTCCATCCTAGTCTTTCGTTTCAGTTACCTTGTCACATTGGCCACTACTCCTCCAGTCAACAGTACTGGCTTTGATGTGCAGCTTCTCTGTTGCATAAGGCAGATGTGTTGATTTCTTTTCTCCTTGCTCCTGTTCCATTCCAAAGAGTTCCCATTTCCCACCAGCTTCTTTTAATGCAAATAATTTCTCTGCAAAGACCAAGCATCTGCTGTAGTCCCTTCCTGTAGCACTGCTTTCATAACTCTTCTGAACACAAATGGCATTTGAGGACCAGAGGTCTTCCCTTATTTGAAGATCTCCAGTCCCAAATGGGTAAGGTATTTTTTTACAAGTAATAAATGTCACTGATGCTATAAAATAATGTTTTAAAAATACTTTGCAACTTAGAAATACTTTAGTCTAAGTTTTAAGCCAACATTGTATAAAGCTTGAAAGGCCTGGCTTTACTCAGTGAGCGTATTCCTTTTTCTAGGAAGGCAAAAGTTACCACAGGAAAAGGAAGAAAGCCGATCGTGGTGATGGACCTTTATCATCAGAATCCTTATCAGAATCGGATCAGACAGAGGAGGTCAGTATAAAACCTCAATTTCAGATGCTTAGAATCCTTCTAGCTGACTGATTTGCATGAGTTAATGAATGAACTGTGTTAGATTTAATATATTGTTGAAAATGTTTGGCTCCCTACAATTGAATTTAAGCGTGCAGCACAGTCAAAATCGCGTGCAGTTTTTCCTCTTGAAGAAAGGATTTTAATAAGGATTGTTTAGTTAGCTCTCATCATCTACATGTCGTTTTGCATTGATTTTCTTGAAAATGTTCTTGTTAGGGATGTTTTAGAGCTCGCTGAAGTGAGCCTAAGTGATGTTTTTCACAAGATCTCTCTCTGATGTTTATTAATAGATTGGCAGATTTCAAGGCAGCCAACGTTTTCTGCCTTCCTTTTCCAGTGAATTAACACATTTCGGATGTAATAATCTGAACTCTTAGCCCTGAATTGTATCTTCTTAGAGGAGTTGCATTCTTGTAGGATTGAAAGAATTTGGGAAGGTTCCACTGTATTTTGTTTCTTCCATTAGGAATTTTTACTACAGTAGTAGCTTAGTAATTTTATCTTTCTATCAGTGTTGGGTTTTGTTCTGCTGTGTGCTAAAAGGAGAGTATGTTCCCAAATCAGATGTTTATAGAGTAATGCATATTCTAGACTATAACACAGATAAGTCGTGTTTCCTTGTGGGTTCAGTATGTTCTGCCTCTCTTACGCCCCATCAATCATTCAAATGCAGCAAAAGCTCAAATCTAAATAAACATTCCTAGATCTGTTCTCCCATTATACTTCTTTTTTTTAGGTGCAAGCGAAAAAGAAGAAAAACAATGAGGAGAAAGAGAAAACAGCAAGTATCCTTCTTATTCCTACTGTAGTTTTGGGCTAGAAACAGTTGTACTTGGTCAGTTACCCATTTCACACAGACGCTGTATAGCGAGCGTCTGCTGGCCCATGAATCTAAATTAACAACATTTACTTGCTGAAGTCACTTTGCAGTGACTCAGCAGTACATTGCTGATTTAGAGGAAGAAGTTGTTCCTTCTACAGATGTAGAAGTGGGACTGGTGTAAGTTTACTCTGCATCAGCCCACTGGAACTACTAGTATCACTGCAGTATTGAGTAGCAGTTTGCCATGCATACCTCACTGCTCTTTCTTTCTAGAAAATAAAGATGGCTAGGTGTCTCCAGTTGTTCCTGCAGACAGAGGATGTCATTACTTGTCAGAGTGGTTCCTTATTGCTTTCTAGTGTTGTGTAGACTTCTGAGAAATAATTTAAAAGATTAGGAAAGATATTGGTGACAGTGATAAGAGGTGTGAAATAGCCAGGAAATAAACTGAAGACTGCTCACAGTAACGCAGATTTCTGGGTACAATAGAGATTTTGTGGTTTCTCGATGTGCTTTTATAGAAATCTATTTCAGTGTCATTTTAAAGATACCCTTTCTGTGCTCTTATTTTGCATTAGCAGAATGTAACAGATGGCAGTTCTATTACCCACTAATTTTATTCTCTTTTAGGATAAATCCAAAAAGAGAAAGAAGCACAAGAAGCACGGTAAAAAGAAGAAAAAGAAGATTGTTGGTTCAAATTCAGATTCGGAATAATAGTTTAAAAAAAACCCAAGACTATCAACAGAAGTGCAATGACTTAAGGAAACTTTAAAACTGTGAAATGACAGCAAACTTTACCAAACTGCATGAGTTTTCCTGTGTTTTAAAAATACTCCTAATCCTTCAGTTTCCAGCCAGAAGCAGCTGTGCTGGGAAAGACTGTTGTTATTGCCTGCTGCTTAATACACGAGGTACAGCTATTATAAAATTGCAGAAAGCAGTGCTAGATGTTTGAAAGAGGAATGAAATGGTAGTCCAGCTGGGGTGTAAAATATCAGAAACTAAGAGTTAAACTTTTTAGATAGGATAGGTAGTCTTTTAAAGCATTAGAAATAGTCTTTATTTGTAAATCACAAGTCAAATCCCAAGATCGTCCTGCAGGTTGATATTACGTGTAAACTCTTACAAGCTGGTGTCTGCTAACAGCATTTTAAAAAATGGGAAATTACTGATAGCGTTTAAAATGCTGCCTTTGTAAAAATGATTCTCATCTGCCCCATTACAGTCTTCATGCTTATGAGAAGGAGAATGCTACCATCTTGGCTAACCCAATAGGGTGCCTTTGCCTTTGATTCTTGCAAATCTCTGCTATTTTTAATCCTTGCAGCATCTCTGATTCTTGGGAAGCCAGCAGACTTTTCTTGACTAAGCAGTTCTGAGCTAAGCATGTGCTTCTGCGTTAGGCACGAGCAATGACAGTTTGCAGTATAACTGACGTTCAAAACCTGAAGATTTTACCTCCGCTTCTTTGAAACAGCGATAGGTCTTTGCTAGTAAATAGGCAAATTTCATTTAATGTTGTTTTGGTTTAGCTGAACACTTCTTGCAAACACCGGGAGCTTTCTTTGCGTTACCTTTAGACCTGTTTTGCATGATTTGTACCATTTTTAACTTAACAAAACGCAGGTAATGGTTTGTTGCAACCAGTCCTAT
Source organism: Upupa epops (assembly GCA_013397515.1). Taxonomy (NCBI): domain Eukaryota; kingdom Metazoa; phylum Chordata; class Aves; order Bucerotiformes; family Upupidae; genus Upupa; species Upupa epops. The sequence continues at coordinate 22,908 of VZRI01010358.1, forward strand.
TAATTACGTTCCACATGCAGAGTTTCATGTATGTGTTCAGTTCATTGCTGTGTTTCGGTGCACACTTGCTGAAGATACTTCGCATGTAAAAAGCGGGGTTTTGATACCTTAACAGCTTCATATTGAAGCTGATTTTACTCTTAAGCAAGCTCAGTGGCAGACCTGTTACGTGGTGTTGTCTTGTTAGATAAAAATACCCTACTGCCAGAATCTCATTAAAGATACTGTTTAAACAGTTTGTATTTATATTTTTGTACTTGAGGGCTACAGGATGCTGACTTTAATCATAAAGCTGTTTTACTTTAAATTAGTTGCTTTAGAAATAGGATTAAAAAAGCTTTTCTAAATTAAACGTGCATGCAAGACAACACAAGCAATCATGACATTCTCATCGTTTCTTCCGCTGAAGTTCCCCTTGCTGGGCCTCCTGTTAGCCTTAAAAACCTGTCCGTCCATCCCGAGCGGTCAACTCCAGACTCTACTAGACTGTTGTCTTGACCTCCCCCTTTTTTCATCGCACAGATGCTAACTTAGAACTTACCTCTATTGCATACCGATGTTTCACATACTGTATTGATAAGAACTTCAAGACCTTGCTAGTTAGTCTGCAAAGCCGTAACCAAGAGCTGGGAGAGAAAAGATGACTTTGTGTTACCATGCAGTAGAGATATGGACGTTTCACGTTAAGTTCTTGGGAAAACACAGCCGTTGAGTTGCAGCGCTATCCCTCTAAACCATCCTAACAACAAGTTCATCAAATACTTCTTACTATTGTACTTGATTACTTCTAGTTGTTTTGCCAGTGAGGTTAAAATGAAGGCAAAATGCAGTGAACAGTAGGGGTTTGGTTTGGAGGTTGTGCTTGGTTTTCGTCGGGGCTGTTGTAAGTTGTGGTGATGCACTTTCGGTAAAAGAACTTGTAATGAACCATAGCGTAAATGTGATGCCTTTCTTTGGTTTTTACACAACTACCTGCAACAGAAAGAAATAAAAATGGAAGTGAGAGCCCCAGTCTTCCAGATACATAAGCCAGTGTCTCTTTTTAATTGTCGCTGTATAACCGTTGGAGGTGCTCGTAGCTGCTTCAGGAGGGGAATGGAAGAGTCAGGTCACAGCTACGATGCTGGGATGCTGGCATGAAGTGGTTCTGCTTCCAGCACAAACCCAAATGCTTTACTTTTCCTTCAGGTGGAAAAAAAAAAGGGAATGGAAGAGGATTTGTAAAGCCTTGCACTCTTACAGTGTGTGAGAAGGTGATGTGGGTTCCAGGTGCCACCAGGCAACCTTGGGGCGCTGGGACAGAGCAGAAAGCGATCGGTGTGGGGAGGTTTTCAGCGCTCTGACAGCGGATGAGCAGCAGATTAATTTTTAGCTCTTCTTCCAGAAATATTTCCAGCAGGTGACGGCCCTGGTTTCTTGTATACACTGCGTGCTTTGTCACCTGTGACAGAGCGGCCCTTGTGCTGCTGCTGCTGTCTCCGAGTCCCGGCGGGCCCGCCCGTGTTGCCGGGGCAGCGTCCGGGCCGCCGCCGCCGCCGCCATGAACAGGAAGAGGCTGCAGCAGCTGGTGGAGTCGCTGGGCCGACCTCCCCGGCACTGTGAGTGAGGCGGGGGTCTGACCCCCACGGCACTGTGAGTGAGGCGGAGGTCTGACCCCCACGACCCTGTGAGTGAGGCTGAGGGGGCGCTCAGACCCCCTCGGGCCTGTGTTTGAGGTGGCGGGTCAGTCCTCGCCAGCACTGTTAATGAGGCTGGGGGTAGAGGGGATCAGTCTCCCTGGCCCTGTGAGCGAGGTGGAGGGTCTGACCCCCAGGTGCTGGGAGTCAGTCTGAGCACCTGGGGTTGGGCCCCCCGAGCCTCTGCCTCCTGTTGTCCCTGCGCCCATCCCACCCCAGAGGGCCGCAGAGGTTGGCTGTGGGGGTATGGGTGCGCTGGGTAACACCTGGAGTGGCCATGCCCTGTGTCTTCCCTGGGCCTGATGTATGGATTTAGAAGCTCATCAAGTGTATTCGCTTGTGTTTGGACTGGACAGTTAACAAGAGTGAGGTGGAATGTCTGATCAAGCTCTTCGAGACGCTGGTAGCAGAGTCCGGCAGCCCCTTCGCTGCATCCAGCCTTGACCGTAACATGTTCAGAGGCATTCTGCACAGAACGTTCGGCATGACAGATGACATGATCATGGACAGAGGTGAGACCAGTAGGTTTGAAGCAGAAGGTTTTAGAATTACACTGTTAGCACTTTGAGCATGCCCAGACATTGTAGAGCTGTCTGATCTTTGTAAGGTCAACAAAGGAGCAATTACTGGCAACTGCTGAGTTGAGGATAAATAATGTTGTTCAGCGTGAAGAGGATTTCATGGAGACCTCGTAGCAACCTTCCAATACATGAGAGGAGCCTATCAGAAGGCTGGGGAAGAAGAGCTGTTCAATAGGGCGGGGAATGACAGGACAAGGGATCATGGTTTTAAGCTAGAAAAGGGGAGATTTAGGTCAGACATCAGGAAAAGGTTGTTTAATCTGAGGGTGGGGGATCCCTGGAACAGTCTGCCTGGAGAGGTGGTGGAGGTCCCATCAAGGGTATTCAAGGTCAGGCTGGATGGGGCTCTGGGCAGTGTGGTCTGGTGAGTGATGGCCCTGCTTGTTGTAGGGGGGTTGGACCAGATGACCTTTGGAGGTCCCTTCCAACCCTGTGATTCTATGACAGGGGGCATCTCTCTTATGAGGAAAAGTGGAGAGCTGTGACTTTTTACTCTTGAGAAAAGTGAAAGACCTGACCCACACGTATAAATATCTGCAGGAAGATGGAGCCAGACTGTTTCCAGTTTACCCAGTGACAGGCCAAGGAGCAGTGGGCACAAGCTGGAACACAAGAAGTTTCATTTAGAAATAAGGAAAAACTTCACAGTGCAAATCCCAAATCCTTGGCACCGGCTGCCCAGAGAGGTGTTCCTGTACGACTTGGTCTGGGTGATCCTGCTGTGGGAGGGGGATTGGACTGGATGATCTTTCCAGGTCCCTTCCGATCCCTAATGATTCCATGATTCTGTGATTCCCAGTGTTCCGCATGTTTGATAGAGACAGCGATAGCTGCATCAGCGTGGTGGAATGGGTAGAAGGCTTATCAATATTTCTTCGGGGGACGCTGGAAGAAAGGATTAAATGTAAGATTGATCTGTATGCTGTTATTTGGGGGTCATGGTTAGTAAATGAAACATGACTTTTGTTATGTTTAACAGTCCCTTGTGTGAAGTATTTGGTAACTGAAGAGTTTCTCTCTGTGTAGTTTGTGCAATGAAACTGAGTTTTGCAGTGGCTTCTCAGAGACAGTTTTTTCTGTGTAAACTGCTGTTATCATAGCTGTCACCTTATTTTGTGCTTACAAAAGCTGGTGCACAGGCTGTATCATCAACCATCCCTAATGCACTGTATAAATTCATCTGGAAGGTGGCCTGGGTTGAGAAGGGTAATAAACTTCACTGTGGTTGTGAATTTCTGCTTCCAGAAAGATAGAAACAGAGGATAAATGAAGCAGATCCTCAAAATGCTCTGTCACAGGAATTTTCCCTTTTCTTTAAGGGGCACTTCAGTCCTCTTTTTCCATGCCAGTACAGCTCGTTCTCCCTTTTCCTTTAATCTTATAACCCAGCTTCTGAAACGACAAGAATGTGTTTTGTAGGTGTAAAGTTCTACAGATGAGTTGTGCCTGCGCCACAGGAACTTTGGATTCTGAAGTAGAACCTTATTTATCCTAAATAGACAATTTTAGGAAAGCTAGGTTCTGGAAGTTACTCTATTTTCTGTGAAATGAAGAGTATTTATTTGAGCAGAAACAGGTTGTAACTAAGGAAGGGTAAAGAGGCAGTAGTGTGTCAGTGGTCAGTGTCAATAGGTCAGTGTCTCGTGATGCAGGTGTTAAAGGTAGAGATAGTACGTATGATAACTGTGGCTCAATAGACATGTTGTACAACATACAGTCTGCATTTTCTGCTTATAGACGGCAGCTTTAGTGGTGTGAGATGTCGTTTGTCTGATCTTGAAATTGATTTACCTTTCAAACAGTCTGTTTTGAAGTTTATGACCTGAACAGTGACGGATTCATTACAAGAGAGGAAATCTTTCAAATGCTGAAAAACAGCTTTCTCAAACAACGGTCAGAAGATGCTGAAGAAGGAGTTAAGGACTTGGTAGACGTAGTGCTGAAGAAAATGGCAAGTGTTTCCTCGATGTGATATTTAAGTGTCTTTCAAACATTCATTAACTGAACCTTAGAACGTTTACTGTGAAGTACCCAAATACCATGTCTGATTTACATTGGCGTTCTGAGCCGTGGAGTTGAGTTACATACTCAGGGTAAACAAGACTCCTAAAGGAGCCAGAAATAAACCCCAGATTTAATGAGTCCCAGTCCAGTACCCACATGAAGCTTATTATGGACCCCATCTAGAGTACTGCATCCAGTTCTAGGGCCCCCAACACAGGAAGGAGATTGAGCTGTTGGAACATAGTGATAGGAGCAGGGGGAATGGTTTCCAGCTGGAAGAGGGGAGGTTTAGACTGGAAGTCAGGAGGAAGTTCTTCCCGCTGAGGGCGCTGAGACACTGGAGCAGGTTGCCCAGGGAGGTTGTGGCTGCTTCCTCCCTGGCAGTGTTCAAGGCCAGATTGGCTGGGGCCTTGAGCACCCTGGTCTAATGGTCCCTGCTCATGGGGGTTGGAACTAGATGAACTTTAAGGTCCCTTCCAACCTGAACCCTTCTATGAATCTGTGAACTGCATGTATAAACTAGTATGTGTAAATACGTGTGTGCATGCCCAGGCAACAGTGGGAAATTCAAAAGTGTAAGTCAAAGTTACTCCCTTGTATTAGGCATTTGCATTAGCTTTATTACTAGGTACATGTATTTATCAATTGATATGAAATGTCCCAATCCAGTTATATATTCTGTTAGAACAGTGACATCAAGGTTATTAATGTAAAATTTGTCTTTCTGTGGTTAATCTGGGATATCCAGAGCAGCCAAGGGGTTTCAACCCCTCTTATCCTGGTGTTCAAAACTTCTCACTTCAAACCAGGTCTGAAATCACAACTCCTTTTATTTGACTCTCTCTTCTATGGTTTTCAAACCCACTCCCCGTTTTGCACACCCTCACCAAAAAGTCCATCTTATCCTTAGCTCTTGCCTGCCAAGCCTATTCTCACACAGAGAACAAGTGGTGACTCAACAGTTTGTTCATTTTTGGAGCTCCTTTCCTGCACGTTGCATCCAAAACGAACTCCCTCGTGTTCTGGGCAGTTGGTACGTGGGCTGTGCTAGTCCAAGCACAAACACTATGCTCTAGACATAATGAAGCTTGATCTATCTAAAAGCATAGTGTAATCACGTATATAATCCTGTTTCAGCCTACACAACCCGTGTTTCCATACCAGTTTGGTACCTGTGTTTGTAAGGAACATGCTTGTACGCTCTGCTCTGCCTTGTGCTGAGGAGTGGAAATGTAGAGGGTACTTTGAGCATCCAGCAGCAGGCTTTTCCGTTCAGGCATTCTGTCTGCATAGGCGCCGCTCTAAAACCTCTGCTCCTTGCACGATGAACAGCTGTCCTGCTTCTGGGGCTTGGTCTTAAAATCTTGTGCCTTGAACACCTCTCCATCTTCACTTACAGCCTTTATTTCATGGTCTGAAGTACTTGGGCTCGCTGTAGGTAGCATTTGCTGGTGTGGTAAGCTACCACAGGAGTAGAAACAGGAGGGTTTCACACTGCAGAAATGCTAAACCCAGAAAGCTGCTTCTCCCACCCCCAGAGGAACATTGTGCTACGCTGAGATTCTGCAGTACAGCAGTGGGCTGATGCCAGCCCACTGGGTACCGTATGTGAAAAAGACAGGGCAGAAACCACTAGATAAAGCATTTCCAGCCTTAGGAATGGGATTTACTCATGATGTAAATACATATTCAGAATACATCCGAGCATTTTCCTCTTTTAATTTATCTCAGTGCAACTGTGCTTGTAATTTGCCCATGCAGTTCTCAGTTCAGCCTCTGCCTGTGTTGGAAGTTTTACCCTCCCTGGAATTCTGTTAGCAAAGCCTAGGAGATAAATGAGCTTGTTCCACTTCTATGAGGTAGAGACAAATGATAAAGATTTTGTCTGAGTAGAGATTGATGACCCAAAGAAAACGGGGTTTGCACACAAACTGAAACTAGAATTCACGACAGTAAAACCCATTAAACAAAACCACAGTTCCTACAGGCAATAATCGTGCTTTGTTGAGGAGTCTCTTTCCTTTTGCAGGATCATGACCATGATGGCAAGATTTCTTTTACCGACTTTGAAACATCAGTCAGAGATGAAAATCTTCTCTTAGAAGCCTTTGGACCGTGTTTGCCAGACAGAAAGGTACATCAGCCTTGTTTTAAACGCAAGCGTGCAGTAACCTCAGTGCCGTTGGTGAGGAGATTACGCCCTTCCCCTTCACTTACAACTCTGAATGTTCTGGCCAGTCTCTCATGCTATAGAATTTACCTTCTCAAAGCTAAAAGGCAGGAGCCAGCCTAAGTGTAAGGAGTGTCACTGTTTATTCGGATCAGTTTAGCTTGATTTTCAGTGACAGCAAACTCTTGATTTACAACGAACCTTTTTGTTTTGTTTTTAAACAGAGCAGTATGGCATTTGAACACAAAGCTTTCCGGGAAGCTCACAACCTGTAATCCCAAGAGGAATATTGTACCAGGTTTCTCCTTCACTGTTCTTCATGGTAGAGTAGAAATAAGACCAAATGTTACTAAGCTTCCCTGTTCCTTTACTGCAAAAGCTACTGAATAAATAGAATTCACTTCTGTTGCTCTACCTCAGCACAGTTCTTCGATGAAATGTTATAGTACACAGGACAAGAGTGCAACAATAATGTATTGTACTGGTTAGTTCATTCCAAGAAACAAATTGATACAATTTTTAGAAGGAATTGCTTAGAAATAGAGTATAAAATAGTTCTAATTTTTAATACAAGTATTTGAAACTTTATCCTTTAAAAAAAAGGACTGTTGGAAGATGCTGCCAGCAGTATCTATATTCTTCTTCTCTGCTTCACAGGGGGTTTGGCTGGGCTGCTCTCTGGTGTTTCTGCAGATGTTCTTGAAACAGAATCTGCTACCTAAATTTGAGAGGAAAAAAAATCATCTTAGTAAACCATAACCACTGCTTTTGCGATAATTTAGCAACACGAGTGCTGGATGGGACGTGTCACTACAGTCATGCTCAAATGGGATCTCCTTACAGAAAAAGGGAAACAAACCAACATCAAAGGGGGCTGTTCAGCCTGGAGGAGAGGACACTCTGGGAAGATCTTAGAGTAGCTTTCCATTCCTTGAAGGGGGCTATAGGAAAGCCGGGGAGGGGGGCTGTTTCCAAGGGCTTGGAGTGCTAGGAGCAGGGGGAATGGTTTCAAGCTGGAAGAGGGGAGGTTTAGACTGGAAGTCAGAAGGAAGTTCTTCACGATGAAGGTGCTGAGACACTGGAGCAGGTTGCCCAGGGAGGCTGTGGCAGCCCCCTCTCTGTAAGTGTTCAAAGCCAGAGTGGATGGGGCCTTGAGCACCCTGGTCTAGTGGGGGTGTCCCTACTCTTTTAAGATCCCTTCCAACCTGAACCATTCTATGAATCTATGATCTTGTAAGTCTCTTCCAACCTTAATGATTCTGTGACTTTTCAGGTCTTTATTTAAATAGAGAGTGTTTGACCCGCTGCACAATTCCTGTCTTCCAGAGAAGGGCATACAGCCTAAGAGATGCTCTCAGGCATACCATTTGTAGTTCTCTATTTCTTTTAGTGCTAGAGAAAAATTACACATGATGAAAGAGTTAACTAGTAGGAACACCAGCTTTAAGCAGCAAATAAATGGGAAGTACTGAGTAAGAGTTGAATTAAGTTATCCATTTGAATGGATAACAAGTACACAATATATACTGTTTGGCAATTAAGACATCAGAACTTTGAGAATCCATACCTCCTTCAGTTTATTCCTAATTAAAGCAGCTGAAGTATTCAGTGAATCATCATCCATATCCACCTTAGGTATTTCTGGTAGCTGTGGACCGATGATGACTTCGGGATTGTCCGCCCTTGCTCCAACGAGGGAAAACTTGTTACCTTCTTCTCTCCTCCTCTTTCGCTCCTGCAGGTGAGTTGTACGAGGCATAAACCTCTCCAGTCCGTTATCAATTGGGATCATTCCTTGCGGCATTAAGGAAGCTGGTGGAATATGCCCTCCTGGATGTGCACTTAGAGTTCGGCATGAGTTCTGACCAAAGTACCCAGAAGTTTCAGCATAACTGTCAGGTGGAAATGTCAGCAAGCTCTGAGTGCCAGGTGGATGCCCCGTATTATGACATATGCCTTGAGAACTTTGAGAGCAGGATGGATCCCAGTTATTCTCTGGACATGATCCTGATGTACTCCATGAACTGTCATGATTCGAGTTCTTGTAGACCATCTTCCTAGGTCCCTTCTTCAGCACAAAGCAATCTTCAAAACAACAAAGTAGCCTCAGTATGTTATGCCATTAGTTATAAACATGTTTAATACACATTTAGAACTTTTAACAGCATTTACTGCTATTACAGAAGCAGTGTCAGTGCTGTTTCATTCCCAGCCACCTCTCTGTGATTCTTCTTTCAGACTACAGCTTGGTTTATGAGAAGTGCCCGAGCAGAAATATTTCAGCAGCTCTGAGAACACAAGGAAAATATTTCTGACGTGGCATATTAATGTGCAGCCTTTGCACACCTAGTCCATTCTTAACATTCCTCTCATGCAGATATGTGGGCTGGAGAAAGCTTTTGTTGAGGCTCTGGTATAGCCACCTTCCTTAGAGAACTGTCCCTTCAGGCCTGCCTGAACAAGCTGCAACAGAGGTGAAAAGATGATCCCAAACTTTCTGCTAGTGCTTGAAATTTCTGGATACATTTTGAAGAGAAAATGGAGAAGGAAAAGCTTTAAAAATCTGTAAGCTTTAATAATTATTTTAGTGCTAACAAGAACCAACAAGCTGCCCTCTAAATATCGACAGATATCTCCATTAATAAACATCTTTAGAACAGCCAGCTACAATGCATTTTCCTTAAGAGGCAATTTAACCCACCCCTGAAGCAAGACGCTAAGATTCTACAAGAAGTTAAATTACAAACCTCTTTGATTTGTTGCTTTTGCTATGTACCTTCTTCTGTCCTGCAGCTTCTCCCTGGTTTCTTGGACTGTTTCAAATTCTGGAGCGTAACACACATGCAGCAAACTACCAAAGAAACTTCGCTCATCCATTTTTTTCTTGGCCACCCTGAAGGGAATGAAATCATACGGACAGAACTGAGGGCTTTAGTTCATCTCTCTTAACAGAACGTAAAAATAAGGAAGGTGTAAAAGATTTAAGACAGCAAGAGGCAGGTACTGTTCTGTACCATACCTTGCACATTGTAGTTTTTGGAATTTTATAAGATAAACTTCAGTAAATTGCTCTGCTGGATATTCATCTAGAGCATGATACTCTTCAATGGCGCCATACAACGCAAACTGTTCAACTAATTCCTTCATAACCCCCAACGCAGGAACTCCTTGAATTAATAAATAACGAGACTCCAGGTTGATAGTATAAACCTGCATAAGAGAGAAAAATAATATTCTAAAACCTTCACATTCTTACTTCCAGGCAAGCATCAGAAATTTCCTCTGTGTATTCTGTTGTTCCTCAGATCCTCTTGGGATGCTTAAAATCTCTGTGTAATCTGTTTGGACTTTTGCAGGAACAGTACACAGTTATCTGGGACCTCTGAGCATTTCTGATGTAACACAGACTGTGCCAGCTCACTACCTACAACACCGGTTAAAGCAGAGGAGCCAAAGAAATACATCCTGACTTGAACTGTTAACAGCAAATGCAGAACAAAGAGGCAAGCACTCACAAAAACAGCTGCCCTCACAGGAAACCCTGCGAACTGCCTTGGTGACAGCAGCTTCCTGCTACCCATGCAGTGTCTAGGGCCCGTTACTGCACTAGACTGTACACAGTCACTCACAGCAAACCCAGCACTTGGCTGCGGGTCAGGCCCTCACAGCGCGGGGAAGGGAGGCGGGAAAGGGAGGTGGGGAAGGGTATCTAGCACCCCCCCCCCCCGAAGACACCTCCCGGTCCCACCTTCACGGCGCGCGGCCTCCGCCCCTCGCGGTACTTGGCGCGGGACTCGCAGACGCCCAGCTGCACGTGGTGCCTGCAGGCCTCGCCCAGGCTACCGCCGCTCCCGTTACCGCCGCTGCTGCCCGCCGCCATCATCCCATCAGCCACCGCGCCGCGCCCAGGCAGCTCTAGTCGCTCACCGAGAAAGCAAGCAGCCTCCTCATTGGCTGCTGCTGAGGCCCCAGCAGCCAGACAGAAAGAGCTGCATCCCTCGGCGGAGCAGCCAATCAGAGCGGGGGACGGGTAGTAGCTGCGCCCGCATTGGCCGGCGGCGGGTGATCCTGTAGTGCGGGGACAAGGGGGCCAGGGAGCAGGGCCCGGCGCCCCCTCCCCAGCCCCTGCCCAGCGGGAGGCCGCGCCCGCCGGAGAGAGGTGGCTGCGGGACCGGCATGTGGGGCAGCGGCGATGCCGGCGGAGCCGGGTCCGCAGCCGCCGCGGTAACGGTAGTGCTGAGCGCGACCCGGGACTGCTTCCTGCATCTGCCTCGCCAGCTGGCCGCCCGCCTCCGCCTGCAGCAGGTACTGGGGCTGGGGCGGGGGACGGCCCGGGCGGGAAGGTCATGGCAGCACAGTGTCCGCTCTGTATTGCTGCCCGGGCTGTCATCCCTCCTCCTTGATTCAGAGCATTTGAATTTCCACCAGACTTAGCCGAACAAAGTGCAAGTTAACCTTTCAGGTAGGAGCTAAGGTGGTAAACTCGAGCAGGATCGTCATTCCTGATGTGCATAACTCTAACAGTGAGTGTAGTCATGGAGTTATAGGATGGTCTGGGTCAAAAGGAACATCAGAGACTATCTAGTCCCAGCCCGATTCCGGGGGCAGCGACACCTTTACCACATCTGGTTGCTCAGAGCCCCATCCAGCCTGGCCTTGAACACTTCCAAGGATAGAGCAGCCACAGCCTCGCTGGACAATCTGTGCCTCAACAGTGCCTCGGCAACCCCACAAGGAGGAATTTCTTTCTCAGATCTCATCTATATCTCCCTGCTTTTAGCTTGAAACCATCCCTTAGGGTCCTTTGTAAAAAGTCCCTCGATGGCTGCCCTGTGTCCCTTTCAGGTACACGTACACAGACACAGGAAGAGAGCCCCATCACACAGAGGCCTATTAAGTGCATGGATCAGCTGCAGAAAGTGCACTTTTGACTTTAAATAACATTTCATACATGCCTGTGTGCACCCCTTGTGTGATGAACATGAGGATTAAGGATCAGAACAGCAAGAATAAAAAATACCAAGAATGAGCAGGTGTAAAGGAGGAGATGGGAGTGATGCTCGGGGGTGGAGATAACAGCCACAGCCTGGGAAAGCACTTCTGAACCAGACTTGCCTCACCCTGCCTGTGTAACCTGTTGATTTCCCAAAGTCCAAAGGACATTTCTCAAAAGCAATGCCATTTAAAGCTGTAAACGATTTGTTTTTCCCTTTGAGGTAGGTTGGTAGAGCTGTAAAAAGTCCAGTATAAATTGTAGCTTCATTTCTGCCACAGTTTTTGGATGTTTTACAAGTTCGTGTATGAGAGAGAATGTAACTGCTTTCAATCATCCTGTCAATAGTTGGTTTGCTCTGGCTTTTATATAACATCATTTGGAAAACAAAAATAGCTGATCTCTGAAATCTAGATAGAAATAGAATAATGAATACAAACTCAGAATTCTTTAGCTTGGAATCAGAATAGCTGAGCAGTTCTGCAATGATTGGATAAGGTATTGGCTAATCAGTTGGCCACCCAGGCAGAATTAGAAAGATGATTCTTCACTGCTGGTACAAACACCATTTGCTAACACGTTGTAAGTGCTGAAGTTATTGTTAGCGAATGTCAATTCAAATAAGACATGCAAAATCCAGGAAAACATTGAATTCCTTTGATCCCTCTAATTAAATGAAGGTTAGGTTGACTAACAGTCATCCTGTTTATCTTGTTTGATGTGAATTTCTTTTATTCCTTTGAAACCTGCAGGGCCAAGCTGTGAAGGTATCCTGTGGTCATCAGCCTGTGTTTTTGAGCTGGATGGAAATCAGGCATCAAGGTCACCATGGTGAAAGTATTGCAGAGGTTAACAGACAGCTGGCGGAGAAGCTTGGCATTACAGATGGAGAACAGGTTTGAAATGCAACCTTATTTTTTTGTCTAAGTAAAGACTCTATTGCAAGATTCCTGGACACGTTCCCCAGGCATGCCAATGCTATCTACTTCCAGTATGTTGAGCATCCATCTTATATCTATGAGTTACTTTCTCTGTCATTAAGAAGATGCGTGTTTGAAGTAGGGAAAATATATAATGAGGGCGACGTCAGTTTTCTAGCTGAACTAAAGATGGAGCTTTTCTGTGTTTAAAAACAAGACTAATGTTTTTACTTGGTGTTACTTTCACCAGGTATTTCTTGAACCCTGTTCCCATGTCTCCTCCTGTCAGCAAGTAGAGGTGGAACCACTCTCAACAGATGATTGGGAAATTCTGGTAATAAAACCTTTCCCCCTGTCCTGTCCCTTTCTTACCAGTGACACAGATTTTGGCACAAGCAGTTTTGTGCACAGTGCCCATTCTTTTCAGCCTCTGAATGTGTGGGGTTTAATTGTATTTGGCACTTCAAATGGTGTATTAGAAAGTGATGAAGAGCTTTTATCTTCAAATGTTAAAAGAGTATGCAGTATATCACTACTAACGATACCCCATTTCCACAGGAACTGCACGCTTCTTCTCTTGAAAGACATCTTCTTGACCAGATTCGAATAGTGTTTCCAAAAGCCATCTTTCCTGTGTGGGTTGAACAGCACACTCACATCTACATCAAAATCGGTAAGCAGCAGTGGAGGCTCTTGTGGCACCAGTACTGAGTGAGCTGTTTGGCAAGAGTGGATGCATTGTTTGACCTGCTCTGTTCACACTCAGGTACACTTATGCCAGCAGCCTCCTATGGGAGATTAGAGCCATGCACGGAGCTTCTGATCCTTCCCAAAGCACGTGAAGTTGAGGAAAATATCACCAGCACACCTTCCAGAGAAAGTGACATCTTGCTCAAAAGTTTTGTGAAAAATAACATGGAGCAGGAAGAAACAGTAAAGGATCCTTTTGTCAAGCAACCTTACTTAGAGCCAGGAGTCCTTGAAAAGAGTAAGGCTGCTGAAAACACGACGTTTGGCTCCAATGTTCTTCCAAATATATGGAGTTTCATAGGGAGTGTTTTCTCTCACACATCTGAGCAGAAACAAAAGACCTTGTGTGATAAAGATGAAACGAGAACCTTCCAAGACAAGCTGCTGAACTTAATCCACATGGATTCCATTTTTAGAGTGTGTCAGTCCCAGCCTCCCAGCGTCCAGAAGGCATCTGCTGCTCACGCGTTTCTGAAGTGCAATGCTGTTCATGTTTTCCCGTGGAATTTAGAATTTGTTGATTTGGATCCAAATCCTGTAGTATCTTACGGGAAAATGCATGGGCTGCTTTCCCCAAGACAGCGCCATCAAGAAGCAAAGCAAAAGCATTTGGCTAGTACACAAGACAAAGATAATTCTGATAGCAGTCAATCATCCAGTGAGGGATCTGTTGTTCAAATCGTTTGGAATGGATTTGAAGACCTAAAGAGTCTCATAGAGTATGGCCACAGTGGGGAAGCCTTTCATGTTGGAAGAGTCTGGGTCAGTTTGAGCACACTATCTTTTGGGCTTTTTTTATTGGATAAGATTTTCTGTTGGATAATTGTGGAACTGGCTAAATAAGGTGGAATTTTGGGATATAGACTTTGTGTTGGGCTCCCAAGTGGAGTTCAGTAGAGTCAAATAGTATTTACTAGAGCTGTGATTTTCTAAGCCGTCTCATTGTGAACTATATTACTTACCAACATCCTCCAAGAAGTACGGTGTCCTCTGCGTTTCCCCCTCCTTAGGGATCAGGAATTTTCCCTATCTGTAAAATAGGAAAATTCTTCAGTGTTTCTGGAGGGAATGTCCCCTTTCTTCCTGTTCTATCCTCTAGTCTTTAGTTACCACTTCACCGTGTGCTTTGGACTCTAGGTGTCGTCAGACTGTACAGTGCCAGGATTGCACATCGCTGCGCACCGCAGTGTTTGCAGATGTGCTTTTATAATGAATCTTAATAACCAGCTTGTCTGGAAAGTTTTGGTGTTTTGCAAGGTGGTGTCACAAGTCCCCTTGTGCAGACAGTGCCGTTTCAGCTTGTTCTGGTAGAACTACAGCCTGCACATTTCTTTCCTGGAAGCACGTGTGGGATCAGCAGAAATAGATTAAATTTGACTCTTTTGATGTAAGATTCCCCTCACCATTCACTTATTTTTGTTGGGGATGAGAGCAAGAGCCTGCAGACTTTACCATCCCATCTTCCCAGAGGTGTAACAGTTTTCCCAATGCCATGAAGTCTTTCAGACCCAGTAAACATTTTGAGATACTTTCAGTTGGGGTGTGTTTGAAGACAAGAACGTTTGGAAAGTCATGATTGAAAAGTCATTTCCTTTTTTAAAGGGTTGTTTGACTACTGCAGTTTAAGGACATGGGATTTGCTCTCTCTGTGGTGCCGAGCAGCTTTGCTCTGATCTGTGTAATGTTTATATTTACCTGCAAATGTCACGTTAATCAGCAAATGAGAATATACCTGTAGTTCTTCTCCTGCGATAGAAGTATTCTTGCAGTGTTTGAAGAACTCCTCCTTACTTAAAGAAGTTACCAAATGGGCAGCTTGAGTGAGCACTTGCACCCATTATAGGATAAAAGGCGATTAGAAGTCAGTGTGGGAGAACAAAGTTGGGCTACCACCCATTGTTTGGTTTCCTTCTTAACTCTCTGGCAGTTTACTGCCCATAAAGAGATCAGTAATCAAATGTTGATGTTCTGTTAGTGAAGTAACTGCCGTTGTACTATGCATGCAATGTTACGACTTTTGCTTTCTGATATTTCCTTCTCCTTTGCTTTCATTTTAAACATTGCAGATTCCAGACGGTCTGAGAAAAAAACTACACATCGAAATACATTCAACAGTCCGGATTAAGTCAGTTGAATCTATCCCTAGAATTCCCGTGTCACTTAGACTGCAACCCAGAAAGAACTTAGTGAGTTGATGTTCTTGGTCATGTGTTTGTGTGTACTTTGGAAAACCAGTACTGTCCTCCTGGTCAAGGTTGGGGCTTTCTCAGTGTTTATTCGTTTGCATTTGCTGATGACACTTTGGGAGCTGTCTGTCTCCTAAGACATAATTCCAAAGGAATTTCTCTTTTGAATAATTCTGTATCAACGTTGAGGTTAAGATGCTATCGTCTACTGAAACAAGACTAGTAATACTGGGTTTATTTTAACGATGCATGCTGTAAACATTCAGCTCAGTAAAACTTCCAAGTAGCTATCGGTAACCGCTTCCTGTTCAGAGGAATCAGCAGAGGTCGCAGAGGGTGGAGGAAATAGAATGTCTGATTTTAATTCCTCGTTTCCTGAAGCTATTAGAGGAATTCTGTCTGGAACCCCTTCAGTCACAGGGTCTTTGATTGTCAAATAGTGACAGTTTGTGATGTCTGTGCTATGAAAAGAAAGATAAAATCTATAGAGGTGGTGAAGATCCAGCTGTTGCTGTAGCAAGGGCTGGACAGGTGATTCCTGTAGTGCAGTTGGTAGAAGCAGTGTTTATTTATACAGAAACTTACATTTTACCAAAGCATTATAGTTCCTTTCATCTCTCTGCTACTGTAAGAGAAACAAATGCCTCATGCATGGAAAGAAAACAATTTTACTCACACCTTGTTCTGTTTCATTTCCCTTTGTTTGTCTTCCCGTTTAGCATAAAGACATACGCGAGGATGATGTCAAATCTGCGTTCAGTTCTTGGCTGCGGGATTCTGCTACTGATGATCTCCCATGGATGATGACAAGCACAGACCATATAGATCTGTCTCTTCAAGATGGTAAGGATAGTAAGGGCAGTAATGATGCTGTAGCTGTCTGTACTGGCCTGCCCAGGGAGGTGTTGGAGTCACCATCCTTGGAGGTGTTTAAGGACAGTCTGGATGCGGCACTTAGTGCCCTGGTCTGGCTGATGTGGTGATGCCAGGTCCCAGGCTGGGCTGGATGGGCTCAGAGGGCTTTCCCAGCCTCAGTGATTCTGTGATTATGAGATGAGGCAATATGCCACGTAATCTCTGCATGCACAGCAATTACAGTTTAACCTGATTTAATAACAACACTACGAGTTTATAACAATTAACCATTTTATTATTGCTTTTATTATGCTGAAGTAATTCAAAACGCACTAATCTGTTTCTCCTTGTGAAGAATAAAAACTGAATTCACTTGCAGTTTTAATTGTTGTTTGTTCCTTGGGTCTTTTACAGGAATGGAGTTGTTTTCCCTTAGTGTGGTGCACTCTGTGCACGCTGAAGAGAATAAGTCTGAGGACATTTTTATTCTGAGTCCCAGTTTGCTGCAAAGGACTAACATACAAGTAAATATCACATAGGATCAGGTATCAAGTAATTTAAATTGTTATATTTGGTTACAAATGATGACATTTTCTATGCATAACATACTTTGTTGTCCCTGTTTAAATAGGTAATGTCAGATTGTTCATCCTCTATCCTCATTCTGTATGTGTTACTGGTGACATTGCAGGCAGGCTCTGTCTGTTCCTGAATTTCATAGCCTCTATTAAATTCTCAAAAAGAACGCCAACAATTAAAGCCAACTTGGTCCAAGTTTGAGCACAGTGTGCTGATGCTTAGTTATTCTTTCCCTTCACACCTAAACCACTGTAAGATGATGTCGCATGTTCTGGCAAAGATGAGAGAGATATGCCTCATTCAGACCTACTAAGTTCATTTCACAGTCTTCTTGTATATAATACTTCTTGTGCTTCTGTTTCCTCAGTCTCTCTCAGGAGAGTACCTAGCTGTATTTACTGTTAGAACTGTTTTAATTCATAATTCAGCTGGCTCCAGGTTTGTAGTTACAGGAGTGGGGTAATACTGTTTTCACTTGTCAGCTGAAGCAGTTTAATTTTAGTGGAGAGCTAAGGTCCTGTTCTGAGTGTTTAGAACAGACTCTTTTCTTTCTTCAAGGTGTAGGATTCCTGCTTTAATAAAAGGAAACTAAACCAAGAGCTTTATTTTTGCTGGTAGTAGAGAAGTACAAGAAGACTTTACAACTGTGCTGGTGGCTGGCACTAATGTGACAGGGTGAAATGCAGCACCAGCATCCCTTGCCAGCCTGTCTTTACCTGTGGACCTACAAAATCCCCAGAACAGCCTGTCATTCGGTGCTCTTCCTCTGTAATTACATTTCATGCGAAGTACTCACTCAGTTTTCTTGGTTACAGGTTCTTTTACACCCTCTAGCTGGACAAGCTGATGGTGACAGCCAGTCAACTATGTCTGATACAGGCAGGACCCTTCCTTACCACAAGCTAAATGATTTAGGGTGGGTGAGATGTTTTCATTGGAGAAAATAAAGGGAGGGAGTGGGAATTAAGGGTTTTGTCAGGCTTTTTTAGAGGTTGGCTTGTGTCAGACCATTCAATGTTTTCTTTGCTCTGCAGAGGAGTAGACAAATTGGGAGCATCTTCCTTTGAACACCTAAGCCACAGTCTCCTGGGACGGCCTTTATCCCAAAAGCTGGCTGCTGTCACTGTGGGACTGCGGAGTGGAGGGGTGCTTCTCACAGGAGGAAAGGTACACTCTTCACTGTTCTTTCCTTGTGAGCCCTCTGGGTTGTTTTCCATAGTTTCCAGTCCACTGCTTTTGTTAGTTCTCTTTCATACCCTGCAAATTCAAAAGAGTTAAATATAAGCTGAAAAAAGAGCAGTTAACAGAGTTAATTGAGTAAATCATCACATGGAGATATGTACCCTTAATGTAGATATTAATATTTCATGTATTTAAATATATATATACACAGTGTAAGGTTTAGATGTCATTTCAATGTGAATTATTCTACCTCATGTTTAAAGTATAATAAACACTTCTTGACTCTGAAATATTTGCAAGAGATTAAGAATGTGGTATTTTCTCCTATGTTCTAAGATAAAAGTGGCAGTGAGGTCGGTACTCTCATGTTCCTGTTACCTCATACGGTGACCAGTTGGATACCATATCCCTCTGCAACTACCACTGACCTCAGTGAAATCAGAACTCTCTCTGCAGGGGGTGTGCCTGCTCTGAATTGGTTCATACTTATCTCATTCTAGCGATTTGGTCTCTACTAAGTGCTGTAAAAGCTGAATAGATGTACACCCTGTTGGTGAGGAATAAAACCAGCGTGCATACAGCTTTCCCAGCTTCTTACTAAAGTTACTAAAGCTTTAGTAACTGGTGTTACTAAAACTGCACAGAAGCAGAAGGAACTAGTTCAGTCGGTTTACATTAGCTCACATTTGTTTTTCCAGGGAACTGGAAAGTCTGCGTTAGCAAAGGCTCTTTGCCAAGAAGCATTCGATAGGCTGGATGCTCATGTAGAAGTCATTGATTGTAAAGCTTTAAAAGGTATTGTTTCTATTTCTTTGTTCCAATCTCAAAAGTTTGCTATATGGTGAAGCACAATTACGACATTCAGTCTCTTTCTTGCTTTCCTGAGTAGTCTAGCTGTTACGGAGGCAGAGAATACTAAGCTGTTTCCTTACAGAGCCTTTATATTGCCTGGCTGTACTGCTTTTGCTTAGGTTCTTTGCTCTGAAAAATTCTTCCAGTTGTGGGACTCTAGTAGCCAATGTAGAGCACTGCTGCTACCACTCTGTTTTTAACTGGCTAGAAATTGGACCAGAAGGCTTCTGGAGTGGTTAATGAAAGATGATTAACACCACGGTAGGAGGGGATCCTAGTTCTTTTTTAGAGGGAAGATGTTTCCTCTGTTCTTCACTAACAGTTAACTCTGTTTAATGTTGGTACCTGGATTTATGGGAGTAAAGTTGAGTACAGAAATCCAAACACAGTAGTATTACGTGAGCAAGCTGTAGTCAGTGTGATGATTGCTTTCATGATGCATTTTATCATCACAATTATATTTCTGTTCAAGGGAAAAGACTAGCAAACATAAGGAAAATCATAGAAGAAGCCTTTCTAGAGGCAACATGGAGACAACCATCCATTCTCCTGATGGATGACCTTGATCACATTGTTGGAGTTCCTTCCACACCAGAGCATGAGAGCAGCCCTGAGACCATTCAGAGCAACAGACTTGCTTATGGTAAGACTGTGGATAAAAATACACTGCAGCTTACAATTTCTTGTGCCTGCATTGTACTGCCCTGCCTAAACAATTCTGTGTTGTTATTGTCTTCAGCCATGGGGTTTTCCATGGCAGGGATTCACACGTTATGTTGTGTAGAGCATTTGTGGATCAATAGCTGAATCAAAACAACTCAAAAATAGTCAGATAGTTTGTAGAGTTTTCCCTTTGTTTTACAATCCACACATTTCAAAATCATAGAGTCCTTAGGGATGGGAAGGGACCTCGAAAGATCATCCAGTCCAACCCCCCTGCCACAGCAGGATCACCCAGACCCAGTGGCACAGGAGCACAGCCAGGCAGGGCTGGAATGCCTGCAGAGAAGGAGATTCCACAACCCCCCTGGGCAGCCTGTTCCAGTGCTCCGGGACCCTCCCTGGGAAGAAGATCCTGCTGAGATTGAGAGGGAACCTCCTCTGTTCCAGCTGGCACCCAGTGCCCCTTGTCCTGTCACCAGATGCCCTTGAGCAGAGCCTGGCAGGGGGATTGGACTGGATGATCTTTGGAGTTCCCTTCCAATCCCTAAGGATTCTACAATAGTATTACATTTTGTGTGCCCTAATGCTGCTTTTCCCTACAGTAGAAAGATCTGCTCTGAAATGCAGAATCTGTTGTTATTCTGTAATTCACAGTTCAATTCTTTTCTGTGTTTAGTTCTGAAAGATCTGATAAAAGAAGTTATTTCCATGGGGAGTTTGATGGCATTCATCGCCACAAGTCAGTCTGAACATTCCCTCCACCCATCCCTGGTTTCAGCCCAAGGGACTCACCTGTTTCAGTGCTTCAAATGCATCCGGTCTCCAGATCAGGTAATTTCAGGTGAAATGGTTAACAAGCCATTTGAACAAGATTGCAATGCACAACTGCAGCAGCTCTGAAAAACATGCAATCACATTAGGTAAACAAGATGAACACTGAGCACGTTTCCTTACAGCTCAGAGAAACAAGTGTGTCCTTAGAATATGTCTTTTTAAAACCTCATTAACAGTTAATTGCTAATTTTATGGGAAGGTTTGGGATTGTTTTTCTGTGTTAATTATATCCCTCTCCTTTTGTACATAGTCCATTTTGAAGAGGGTGGTGAGACATTTTCTTTATGATGAGGGTGCTGAGACCCTGGACCAGGTTGCCCAGGGAGGTTGTGGCTGCCCCCCAGCTCCCTGGCAGTGTTCAAGCCCAGATTGGCTGGGACCTTGAGCACCTTGGTCTGGTGGGGGGTGTCCCTGCTCATGGCAGGGAGGTTGGAACTGGATGATCCTTAAGGTCCCTTCCAACCTGAACCATTCCATGGATCTATAAAAGTAGAAAGGATATCGGTAGAGCAAAGTGTGTCCCTTCTCCCATGAAACAGTAAAAATGGGTTGAAACAGTAAAATCTGTGGGGAAGGAGAGTTGTTTCATTATCACTGTTGGTTTGAAGGTAGCTGTGAGCATTTACAGGTATAAAATTGCTGAATCTATTGAAATTCACCTAAAAAGTTAATTCTTTATATTTTATTCTTTATATTCTTTATATTTTATATGTTTATATTCGTGTCTGCTAAGTTCTCTGAAGGTTTGGTGCTGTGTAAATATCTCGGGAAGTTTTAGCCTCTCCTATGTATTTGCTTTTTGAGTTTCTGAAATCCATCTCAGGAGTAAACTCACAGAGCTCTGCTGCATAATTGTGCTTTTCAGAAGCAGAGATACGAGATGCTGCGTTCCGTAATAAAAAACAAACTGAACTCTGATGCAGAGAGCTTCTCTGCTCTCGACCTTCACTGTATTGCGAAGGAAACAGAGGGATTTGTTGCTCGAGATTTCACTCTGCTGGTTGATCGCGCTATCCATGGCTGTGTTTCCAACCAGAGTGCACCTCAAATCAGCGGTACGTCGACAACAGAGTCTCTTAGTTCTGTGCCTGTTACCAAGAAGCTGTGGAGTGATGCAGAAATAAAAAGTCAGGAGTCAGGTTTCAAATTTAAAATGTATTTCACAGTGGGAGTCCCGGAGCACTGGCACAGGCTCCACTCCACTACCCTGTGGAGTCTCCTTCTCTGCAGACGTTCCAGCCCCACCTGGCTGTGTTCCTGTGCAGCTTGGTCTGGGTGATCCTGCCTGTGGCAAGGGGATTGGACTGGGTGATCTTTCCAGGTCCCTTCCCATCCCTAAGGATTCCATGATTCTATTTATTTGCTGCTGAGGGTGAGGGATTGGTTGCTGCTGTGGGTTCTTTTTCTCTTAGATTTGTTTATTCTTCTTTTGAAGCAGAATTGGAACTGTCAACAGTGGATTTTCACAAAGCTCTACAAGACTTCACTCCGTTAGCTCTGAGAAATGTCAGCCTCCACAAACCTAAAGACATTGGCTGGGAGAGGATTGGTGGCTTAAAGGACGTGAAGCAAATACTCATGGACACCATCATGTTACCCGTGAAGGTACCCGTTTCTTTTAAATCAGAATTAATAAATAATAAGAATTAATAAAGTAACCTTACGAATTTTATACGTAATGTTAATAAGGAAGAATTGTTTTGAAGGTGTGACATCTTATTTGGCAGAAGGACAGCAGCTGCTATTTTAATCTGCTTTTGTAGCCTCCCAAACTTGAACTGTCTTCAGCTACTTCCCTTTTCCTCTTCCAAATACAAGAGGGAATGGCTGGTGTGTGTTGAGCAATTACTGCTCTACAGTAGTGCAGATCCCTAATGATTCTATGATTCTGTCATCTTTGCCACTTTCTGTTCCTGGGTTTGTGATTAAACTCTGTACAAGATAACATTTCCAGCTGTCTCCTGCTAGAGGGTTATTGTCTTTTGGGTGAATGTCAGTCCATCAGTTCCACTTTGTTTTCCTTTGTTTCTACCATCCTTAAAACTCAGGTCCTTGAGATGAGCTGTGCTTTGCAGTCTTGGGGGAAATGACTGAGCAGTGTTCTCTAGAGCTGTATTATTTGATCGTATCCGTATAGGAATTTGGAAGCACCATTAGGGACGTTATAAAGCACTGTGCATCCCTACTCTGTCCTGTTTCCTCATCATAGACAATACCTGTGAAGCTTAGGAAGGCCGTTTCAGCAGCGGTAAGCTAGTAACAGTCCAGATGAGATCTTGTGTTACAGATAAGAGGGAACAGGCATATTCTGTTTAGACAAAAATCAGCGCTAGTCAGTGATGTTACTGAGCTTAGAGAAGAGGAGGCTGAGGAGTGCCTTTACATGTCTGTAAATATGTGAGGGGTGGGTGTCAGGAGGTCATCTGGGGATGGGACAAGGGGCAGTGGGTGGAAACTGGAACAGAGAAGGTTCCCTATCAAGATCAGCAGGACCTTCTTCCCAGGGAGGGTCCCGGAGCACTGGCACAGGCTGCCCAGGGAGTTGTGGAGTCTCCTTCTATGATTCTATGACAATTAGAATATATCTTGTTGAAACTTTTACAGTATCCAGAATTATTTGCAAACCTGCCCATCCGACAGAGATCAGGAGTCTTGCTGTACGGAGCCCCTGGAACAGGAAAAACACTGCTAGCAGGAGTAGTCGCTCGAGAGAGCGGGATGAATTTTATCAGCATCAAGGTAGTAAAATTTTGAAGACCAATTGATTCATTTTTAACAGAATGAAGTAGTTTAACATACAGTATCTGTGACTATGTGCTTGTGAAGGCAAAATGAAAATGTAAGAAGCTCACGTTTAAAATCTGGTGTGTCTCTGGCTATCCCGCCTTCTAGAACTTCACCATTGTATTGCTGAGAGTCTTTGTGTAATAATTAGGCAGAATTATACTATTTAATTCAATGTTCTTAGTTTTCCCATTTTCTTAAATGGATTTTGGCTCCAGTGGACAGCAGAGCTGTGTGTTTTCAAAATGCATTGTCCTGCGATGCTGTAATCCCTGCTATGATAGGAGAAAATGCATTTGTTTACTGTTTTATTGTTTTATTTATTACCCCTTAAATGCTTGAAAGATTCTTCTGGTTTATCTAGACCCCTCAGCTCTTTCTTTACCAGAAAATTCCCTTCTAGTGTATAAAATCTTTGCTAATGTTGAATTACGCTTCAAAACTAAGAAAGGTATACTGCTGCCCAGGGGGGGTGTGGAGTCTCCTTCTCTGGAGAGGTTCCAGCCCCACCTGGCTGTGTTCCTGTGCCACTTGGTCTGGGTGATCCTGCTGTGGCAGGGGGATTGGGCTGGGTAATCTTTCCAGGTCCCTTCCAATCCCTAAGGATTCTATGAATGTTCTTTTGTGATTTCTTTGTTGCTTTTGTCTTTTCAGGGACCAGAGCTGCTCAGCAAATACATTGGAGCAAGCGAGCAAGCAGTTAGAGATATCTTTAACAGGTTGGCTGTGCACAGATGAGTGATGTTCCACGTGTCCATCATCATTGTATTAAGTTCTGAAAGTACTTAGTGTACTGTTCACTTCAGTGATCTGTAATATTTCTAAGCAGTTTTACCCGTGACCCAGACTTAAGCAGGATTTAAACGTTGCCTTGTGCTTTGTTTCCTTCTAGAGCCGAAGCAGCCAAGCCTTGTATCGTTTTCTTTGATGAGTTTGATTCTATTGCTCCTCGCCGAGGTCATGACAACACAGGAGTTACTGACCGAGTGGTTAACCAACTGCTGACTCAGTTAGATGGTGTGGAAGGCTTAGAAGGTAGTAATTCATCTGTGAGCTCCTTTTTCTGCAGAGATTGAGCAGATGGTGATGTTTCTCTGCCTTTTCCTAAGGGGTGTATGTGCTGGCTGCTACTAGTCGCCCAGATTTGATTGACCCTGCTCTGTTACGGCCAGGTCGACTGGATAAATGCGTGTACTGTCCCCTTCCTGATCAGGTGAGGAATGAAAACATGAGAAACAATGAAAAAAACCAAACTCATGGACTTTATTCTTCTTTCCTTTATATTCAATGGCATCTCAGACGTGGGCAAAGTAGACTTGGTTGCTCAGCTCTGTTTGTAGAAATTTAAACTCACTGATTTTAGTGGAACAGGTTGCCTGGAGAGGTGGTAGAAGCTCCATCCCTAGAGACACTCCAGACGAGGCTTGATGAGGCTCTAAGCAGTCTGGTGTAGTTAAAGGTGGTTCTGCACAGTGCAGGAGGCTTGACCTGGATGAGCTTTAAGTGTCCTTTCCAGCCCAGCTCATTCTGTGAGCACTGGGGAAGGACAAGACTGTTTAGCAGAGTTTTCAGCACCGAAAATCCTGAATCCACAAAATTCCTGTGGATATAATAATTAAACCCCAAATATCATTATCATCAGGGGGGGTTGTCTCCTTTTTATCACAGGATGCACGCTATGAAATCTTAAAAGCTCTCAGTTGCTCCCTGTCCTTGGCCAGTGATGTGGACTTTCAGGATGTGGCAGCACGAACAGAACGGTTCACGGGGGCTGACCTCAAAGCTTTGCTGTACAATGCCCAGTTAGAGGCCATCCATACTGGTTTAACACAGGTAAATAAAACCCATCGAAAAGCAGCCTCAGCTCTATCTAGTTTGTTGGCACAAGGAAAGTAAAAAATCTCCTGAAAGGAGTTGGATGTTGTTCAAAAACTATTTGGAAATGCATTCCTACAGAAAGACTGATAGAGCTCCCTGTGCAGGGCTGCTTTCATTTGCACTGTGGTTGTTTTTGTTACCAATGTCTTTTGGGTTAGAAATTAACACTAGCAATGTTCTGTTCTTCGTCACAGGATTTTGGTTCTAGTTCTGATAGTGACTTCAGTCTCTCTTCCATGGTTTTTCTAAACCACAGCAGCGGCTCAGATGATTCTGCAATAGATGGAGAAGCAGGAGTAGAGCAGTCTCTTATTTCTTTAGACATATCTGACTTGCTTCCTGAAGATCCAAGGTCCAACATGTACCGTCTTTATTTTGGCAGCTCTTATGAGTCAGAGCTGGGAAATGGAACTCCTTCAGAGCTGGTAAAATACTCTGTTAATATTTCAGATGTTATAAACAGTGTTATGTATAATATGTGCCTCTCTTGGTTTAATTATAGCTTTAAAATACAGTTATGGCTGCTTTGTCCTGCAGACTGTCTTCATCC
This sequence comes from Upupa epops, assembly GCA_013397515.1. Classification (NCBI taxonomy): domain Eukaryota; kingdom Metazoa; phylum Chordata; class Aves; order Bucerotiformes; family Upupidae; genus Upupa; species Upupa epops. Next base: position 48,365 of record VZRI01010358.1, read on the forward strand.
TATACTTTATGGGCTATGGTATTGAAGATTAATGGAGGTTTAGAGAGTTAAGGTTTCCTCTGTGACAGTTCTTCATCAAAACTACAAGGACTCTGATCTCTTAAAACTGTTGGGCTTGAAAGCTGCACGGTTCCTCAAGCAAACAGAGAATGTGGATCATTATAGAATCCTTAGGGATCAGAAGGGACCTCGAAAGATCATCCAGTCCAATCTACTTGCCACAGCAGGATCACCCAGACCCAGTGGCACAGGAACACAGCCAGGCGGGGCTGGAACGTCTGCAGAGAAGGAGACTCCACAGCTCC
>VZRI01010358.1:48784-62665 GCA_013397515.1 Upupa epops
GCTCTGTGTCCTTCTGGAACTGAGAGGCCCAGAACTGGACACAGTACTCCAGATGCGGCCTCACGAGTGCAGAGTAGAGGGGGAGAAGAACGGATCCATCGTCTTTGGATGCGTATTCAAACTAGCAGTCATTCCAGAGCTCAGTACAGAACCTTGCCCCCAGTTCACAACCTCCAATTTTCATAGATAAGTGAAGCAGTGGACTTTTCAGGTGGCTGTTGCAGAAATATTAACCCTCTTTCAAAACACAAACCACTTCATTTTCCAATGTTTCCTGTTCCCCAGACACTGTGACAAATGAACTTGGATTTTTCTCTTCAAGAAATGATCTGTGTGATAGAGTCTGTTCTGTGGCTTGGTCTGGGTGATCCTGCTGTGCCAGGGGGACTGGACTGGATGATCTTCCCAGGTCCCTTCTGATCCCTGGTGATTCTGTGAGTTTTAAGGGAACGTGCTGGTTTTTTTCCTCTGGGACAAGCTGGACTGTGGGAGAAGCTGTTCCCAATGGAGAAGCTGTTCTCTTGGGTTAATGAGGAGTTGATGTCTTTCTCTTTGTGATCAATTTAGAGCTCTTTGTGTTTGTCTGGACCAAACTCCATGTCTCACGACTTTACCAGCGTGACTCAGAGAGATGCAGCAGCATGCCAGCCTTCAATGCCTAGAACAGCTTCTCGAGAAGACTCCCTGGAGAATAACCAGGAGCAGCATACAGAGCACCCGAGGACAGAGATCGGGGCCATCAAATCCAACCACAGAAGCAAGGCTGGGGTATGGCTGGGGTTTTTGGATTGCTGAGTCTTAACACTTTGCTATTGTTTGCCCACTCTTTTGGGTCTTGTAATCAATCATCTCTGGAGTAACTCAAGATAATTAACCAAACCAGCAGAGACACAGTGTGGCTGGGAAACTCAGGCAGATGTTGACACTGAGATAACTAAACACTTGTTAGGGTGCTGTCCATATGGAGGGCACAGGAGGTTGGAAGGTTTTTACCCTTTATAACACATTTATCTCTTACAATTTCTAATACCCCTGTCTGTTGCATGGTAAGAATGTTCCTGAGTTACTGCTGCTTAAGGCACTGTGTTGCTGGGGTAGATCTTCATTGTCTGTTCGTGGCTCTGTTTTCAAGGAGAGCACCTTTAATCAGTCCCTGCTTGCCAAGAGCACTTTAACCATCACCCAGTCCCATCTGATGACTGCGCTCGAGGGCACGAGGCCATCCATCAGCCAGGACGACTGGAAGAATTTTACTGAACTGTAAGCATTACTCTCTTTGGGTTTTGTAATTGAGATTGGTGACTGGGTCTTCTCCCAGTCCTCATTCATCTGGAACACAACAGCTCTTCAACGGCAGCGGAGTCGGGTAGCTTCTGACTGCAGCTTCTTTCAGAAGTATTAAATTGCCTGGTGGAGAAGAGAAAATAACTTCTCTACCACATGGTGCTTGATTTTCACTGTTGATTTATTTTTCCCAGGGAGGTGGTTGAGTCCCCACCCCTGGCTGTGGTTAAAGATCATTTGCATGAGGTGTTGAGTGATATGGTTTAGGGGTGAACTTGTAAGGTAGGGTAGATGGCTGGGCTCCGTGATCCCAGGGGTCTGTCCCAACCAGAGTGATTCTGTGGTTGTCTGTCATTGCTTTTGTTAATGCAGGACACAGAGCAGAACGTAGACACCGGTCAGAACAGCCTTAGGTTGTGTTCAGAGCTGTCCAGTACAGAGGCACCAGTTCACTCAGACTTACAGCTCAGTCCTTCCTGCTTGCCCTGAGCAGTAGCCCCTCGTATTTTCAGATTGGTGGGGGGTTGGCTCTGTATTGGTCCTTAACTGCTGTGTGTGGGGAAAGGCAATGAACTGCAGAAGCATCACTGTACTCAATGAAAAGGAGAAAGTGTCTCCACAGCCTTGGAAAAGCTAGAAGTCAGGATGTGCAGGGACCTCATCAGTGGGCTCTTCTGACTTGAAGAGTAAGGAGCTGACTTCCTCAGCTGATGCAGGGTTGAACAGGTCTTACAGCAAGAGAAAGAGAAGAGGAAGGACAGGAGAGGAGGAAAGACAGGAGAGGAGAAGAATAAGAAATGCTTCCAGGCATCTGTGCCACCCTGTTCATCTCTGCTCCTTGTCCCACCTTCCCTGCCCCCAAGCCCAGAAACATGAACCATAACAAGAGATTAAGCAGGGCAGAGAGGCCTGAGTTAGTGGATTAAAACTCCTCCAGGGCTGAGGAGACAAGCACTCTTCCTTCCCAGGAAAACAAACATCTCTGGTAGTGTGTGGCGTTAACGCGTGTCCGAAGAGGCCCGTGCAAGCCAAGGTATCCCGGGATAACCTCTTTCTGTTTCCAGGTACGATAATTTTCCGAATCCCAAGAAGAGGAAAGGACAAGTTGGCTCAACATTCAGACCAGGACAAAAAGTAACTCTAGCATAGGAACTTGTATCTGCTTGTAATTGCTGAACTAAGTGACGGAGACAAACGTGATGGAGTCACACAGAGCTATGGATGCAGCACTGCAGCTGAGTTCCTTTTCAGTTCACAGGCTGTAAAATCGTGACACATTTTATTTGGAATAAAATCCTTTCTGATGAATAGTAGATTTTTGAGAGAACATGGCTTGAGCTCCGACCTTCATCGCACACGGCTTGAAGTTCTGCTGTAGCTCCCAAGACACACCAGTAGGTTTCTATCCCTGGAGATTTCCTCACGGATTCCCTTGGAATAAACCGCAATATCTAGCAGTAAAAATGTTTGTCAGACATTCTGCAGAGCCTTTTTCCAGTGACCTTCAGAGGGCTTTACTCCCCTACTACTTCTAGAACGACTGCAGCAAAGGAGAACAGGGTTGAAACAGGTTACTCCTGTGGCACCTTATCCCCATCTTTTCTTCTTGGAGACTGCTCCAAACCATCTCATGTTTGGAAGCTTCCTTGAGTTACATCCTGAGATTGTTTACTGCTGTGCTACATGAAGATGGTTGAAGTGTTGTCTTCCTCAGCTGACACCTGGCTGGTGTTAATAGAAGGGACAAGAAGGAAGAGACTTGGAGGTGTTTCCCACCCTTTCACAACAAGGTGCCAGCACTGGGGCTTCAGTGGGGTTTTGTTTCCACTAATCTTGAGGTGCCAGTGGGCTGGAGATTAGCAAACATGATACCCGTCTACAAGAAGGGCTGGTAGGAGGAGCCAGGGAGCTACAGACCTGTGAGTCTGACTAGTCTCAGTAGAGGGGGAAGAGAACCTCTCTTGATCTGCTAACCAAGCCCTTCTGATCCCCTCAGGATGCTGTTAGCCCTCTTGGCCACCAGAGCACATTGCTGGCTCAGAGTCACCCTGCTGCCCACTGGGACCCCCAGGTCCCTTTCTCCTCCCCTGCTCTCCAACAGGTCAGTGCCCACCATCTCCTCTCCCTGGGGTTGTTCTTGCCCGGATGCCAGCCTCTCCCCTGACCCTTGTTGTCCCTCACCATCTCTCTGCCCAGCTCTCCAGCCTGCCCAGGTCTCGCTGAGTGGAGACCCTGTGGCTAAGAGGTTTATGGTTCATCAGAAAATACTGAGGTGGTGCTGCTGTCGAGTGATTTCTCCTAATCCCAGAGACCAGCTTTATTCTATTGAGACCCCCCCAAGGTCCTGTCAAGGCCACGTTGAGTAATCCCAGTACAAGCACTGCTCTTGGGTTGGAGTCATCCTCATGGGCTTGTGCCATTTTCCTTCCAGGAAGCTAAAGGAGCTACAAAGTCAGGACTGACCTCTAGCTACTGCCCAGTTGCAGGAAGCAGCAGTACAGTCATTTCTCAACATTTCACTGTGAGACGAGGTGGGTGAGAGCCACCGAGCTGTGTAGGTGAGTAACGAGAGCATCATGATCTCCTGGAGATACTGAAAAGTTGCAACAGAAGATGGAAAGGGTTGTGCAACTGTTGTAGTGATTGCCAGGAGTGAACTCTCAGCCCGTTTTCTAATGCCCTCAGTTTCTGAACTGTCAAGGGCAGGTTGGATGGGGGCTCTGGGCAGTCTGGTCTGGTGAGAGTGGATGGCTCTGCTTGTTGCAGAGGGGTTGGACTAGAGCAGCTTTGGAGGTTCCTTCTAACCCTATAATTCCACGGGGTTTTGTTTGTTTAAAGACCAAAATGTGGATTAAAAAGTAGAGTTTAAACTGTACAGAACCAAGTGCTTGAAGCCAGTGCAGTGAAACCGTCTTCTCTGTGGATCCCGAGGAGAAAGCAGTCTCAGCTGCCCCCTCAGCAGCTCCCACTCTCCAGACTCACTCCTGTGCTACCTTGTCCCGTGTGAGGATGATCCTTCCCGACCAGCTCTACCTCTGCCCGGGCCCCTCCTCTGTGAAGACCCCGGTTCTGCGAGGGAGAGGCGGCTGATGGGGAGCGGGCGGACTCCCGCGAACAACCCTGCCTCCTCCACCCCGCACCCGCAGTTTCTCCGTGGGCAGCTGCTGCGGAAGGGAGCTCCGCAGCTCTCCCGGGCTGCAACCCCTGACCAAGAGGCTGTCAAAGCGGAGGCATCGTCCGTCTGTCCCGCACAGCGGAAAACCCGCAGCTCCTCCCCCGCGGATCCCCTTCCCTCGCTGCGGGGCTGGACAGCGGGACCGGCCGAGTCGTGCGGATCCCGGAGCCGCGGAGGATGCTCGGTGGTGCCAGAGGTGACAGCGGCAACGGTGGCAGAGGTGGCATAGAGTCATAGAATCCTTAGGCTCCTCTCCTCTCCGCCCGCGGCTCCCGCATCGCCGGCAGCGCCCCGGGGCTGCTGGAAGCGGGTTTCGCCCTCTACATCGCCAACCCCTTCCATCGGGAGCGCAACCCGCAGGTGAGGGGGAGCTGATCCGTGCCGGAGCCCATGGGGATGCTGCGGGTCACCCTCCTCTCCCCGACCCCCGGGCTAGCAGAGCTCCACTCGGTGCTGCGGGGGCTGAGCAGAGCCCGGCTCTTCGTGTCCCTGAGCAGCTGCCGTCTTTTGCAGGGCATCCTGAACTTGGGCACGAGTGAGAACAAGCTTTGCTTTGACTTAATAGAGGACAGAGTAAGTGTTCGCTGCTCTCTGGCTACCTGGGGTTTCACTGGCTCTTTGTCTGTGACCAGTTTGAAGTGGCCAGTTGACAGTTTAGCACCAAAGATGCAATGAACAGAGTGAGATCATAGAGTCATAGAATCCTTAGGGATCAGAAGGGACCTGGAGAGATCATCCAGTCCAGTCCCCCTGCCACAGCGGGATCACCCAGACCAGGTCCAGGAGGGTTTCAAACGTCTCTAGAGAAGGAGACTCCACAAACGCCTCGGGCAGCCCCCTCCAGTGCCCTGACACCCTCACTGGGAAGAAGTTACAGACTCACAGAGTCAGTGTAGAAGGTGTCATAGCCAAGAGCTCTTAGCACCTGCGTGTGTTTGTACCCCCTGATCCATCTGCACACCCAGACATAGTCTGTCTGTTACTGACACGGAAAACTCCCCTCCGGCTGAGAACCTGAGTCATTCTGGTCCTGTTTGATCATCAAGACAGAAGGATGGGAACTTTTAGGAGCGGGTCCAGAGGAGACAGACTGAGAGAGCTGGAGTGTTCAGCCTGGAGAAGAGAAGGCTCTGGGGAAATGTTACAGCAGCCTTCCAGCACCTGAAGGGGCTACAGGAAAGCTGGAGAGGGGCTGCTCACAAGGGTGTGCAGTGACAGGATGAGGGGCAGTGGTTTTAAACCAGAGCAGGGGAGATTGAGACTGGGTGTTAGAAAGTTCTTGACAATGAGGGTGGTGAAACGCTGAATCATAGAATCACAGGCTTGGAAGGGACCTCCAGCAACCACCTAGTGATCCCCTCTGCTACCACAAGCAGGGCCATCATTCCCCAGACCAGGTTGCCCAGAGCCCCATCCAGCCTGACCTTGAGTATCTCCAGGGATGGGGCCTCCACCACCTCTCTAGGCAGCCTGTTCCAGGGATCCCCCACCCTCAGATTCAAGAACCTTTTCCTGATGTCTGCCCTCAATCTTCCCTTTTCCAGCTTCAGACCATGACCCCTGGACCTGCAACGCTTGCATAGTTTTCTTCCTTTGTTTAGGTGATATTTGAACCTTCCTTCCCAGTATCTTGAAACTGAAAAAGAGAAGTGCAAGGTGTAAACACAGCTATTCACTTTCTTAGGGTCTTTCAAACAAAGGGCTGGGCTGGGCTGTTTGTTTAAAGTATCAGGTTTTCACTCTGCTGTGAACCCAGACTCCCAAGAACGCCCTGTTCTACTCTCTCTCTTTCATGCCACCAGCTCACAAGACCTGACATGAATTATCTGGAGCCGCATCATTTCCAGTACTGTGACATGAGAGGCACGAGAAGGTAAGAAGATCCTTTCCCCATTTATCACGTTGCTTCAGGTCAGGGCTGGTCAGGGCTTGCGTGAAGCTGGGTGTGGAGTCACTCCTCTGGAAAGCCCAAACAACGGGGGTGCTCCTGTTACCTGCACCCTGGCAGGGGTTCCTCTGCAGAAGCTGCTCCTGGGGGGTTGATACTCTGGGGTCTTTGAGCACAGTGAGGGTGGGGAGAAAATCAAAGACCATGGGGTTGTGAGCAAGCGGGACGGCCATGGCAGGGAGGTTGGAAGAGATGACCTCCTGAGGTTCTTCTTAACCACCTATGGTTCTCTCATTGTGATGCTCTCTGATTCTTTCTGAGTCTCCCTGATTCTATTGATTCTGTGATTGATTCTATGATTGATTCCATGATTCTATGATTCTATGATTGATTCTATGATTGACTCTATGAGTGTGATTGATTCTATGATTGAGTCTATGATTCTATGATTCTATGATTCTTTGATTCTATGATTGATTCTATAATTCAATGATTCCATGATTCTACGATTGATTCTATGATTATGCAATTGATTCNTATGATTATGCAATTGATTCTATTATTCTGATTGATTCTATGATTGATTCTATAATTCAATGATTCCATGATTCTACGATTGATTCTATGATTATGCAATTGATTCTATTATTCTGATTGATTCTATGATTGACTCTATGAGTCTGTGATTGATTCTATGATTGTTTCTATGATTCTATGACTGTGTGATTGATTCTATGACTCTATGACTCTACTGGTGTTTAGAGTTATTCTTGGAATGATTCACTGCAGTCTCACTGAAGGATAAACTCTGGTTGCTGCAGAGTAGAGGTGGTTGATAGGAACTCCTACCTCATCTTCCCCGGGCTGAAAGCCACTCTGGGGCTAACGAGTCAGCACTGGCCCAGAGGTTGCTGCCTGTGGGACCAAATGTTTCTCCATTCTACAAACCAAATCCCGCCTGGCCTGAAGGCTGCTTTACTCTCCGGTTTACTCCCAATCCGGCAGCTGAGCCCCAGTCACTGTCACTCAAGTTAATAGCTGTCTTCTCACTGTTTGTGCCTCACAAAACCTGAGGACCTTATGTAATCAAAACCATCCAGGCTCTCCCAACAGCAGGGATGGTGTGTTTGTTCTGATTCCGGGAAGCTCGAGACTTCCGTGTGTGTCCCGTGCTCTGTGTTCTCCCGAGGGTTGCGCGACGGCGTTGCTGACTCCCCTTCTGTGTTTCAGCTTCAGAGAAGAAATTGCCAAATTTCTAACCCATTATGCCAGAGCTGCAGAAGCACTGGACCCAGAACATGTAAGACAAGGTTTCACACCTTCTCTTTCCTAAACTGCTAACTATAAGTGAGTGGAGGTGGTACTTTGGGCCATGGGCTAGTGGTTGTGGAGGTGTTGCGTTGAAGGTTGGATGCGACGGTCTCAGACATCCTCTCCAACTGTAATGACTCTGCCATTCTGCCTGAGTGCTGGTGCAGTACTGTAGGAGCTGCAGACGTCTAGTAGTGGTGACTCTGTGATTCTCTAACTTCTTCCCAGTGAGGATGATGGGGCACTGGAGGGGGCTGCCTGCAGGGTTTGTGGAGTCTCCTTCTCTGCAGACATTTGAAACCCACCTGGACCTGGTCTGGGTGATCCTGCTGTGGCAGGGGGATTGGAGTGGATGATCTCTCCAGGTCCCTTCCCATCCCTAAGGATTCTATGATTATCCATTTGTCTCCACTTGAACAAGTGACTGCTTGGGGACTCGGTGCTGAGGTTCTAGCAGAGCAGGGGTTTTTCCACTCTGTTGTGTGCAGAGTGGTGTCAGCTCACAGTAGCCAAGTGCAGACTCCTCTGCTGATGATCTCCGAGCCCACTGAGCCTTTGTACCCTTTCTTTCAGGTAACTGTTATGAACGGCTGTTGCTCTGTGTTTGCTGCCCTGTCGACTGTACTGTGTGACCATGGTGGTGAGGCCAAACGTGACCCTTTTCCTCCCCAGTGTTTGGTAGCAGACAGGGAAGGCGCCGCTGACTGCCTCCTGCTTACCCTGCCCTCCCAAAGGCAGCGAGGGATGGGGTTGCGTTGTCACTGGCAGAGTGTCTTGGCGCTAACGTCGTCATCTCCACAGTGCTGGATCGGCAGGCCTCCTCGCTTTCTGCAGTGCAGGCTGCAGGGTTTTCCAGAGAGTTTTAGGAAGAGATCCCTAGTGATTCTATTGAACCTGCTCTAGAAAACACTAGGAAAGCTGGGATAGAACCCAGCGTGACCAGTGGCTGCTCCCTGTTGGCTTTAGCTTAGATACCGTCTCAGGCCACGGGGAAGCTTTGCAGAGTGAACTGAAGGTCGAATCCTTTGGTTGTCGGTGCCGTCTGTCATCCTGCAATGAAATGACTGCTCACGGGAAACGTCCTTCTCCTTTTGAACCGGTTTAGATGGATATCTCATTCCAGCTCCATACTACGGCGGCATCAATTCGGAGACGTGGCTGTACGGCGGGATAGAGCCTGTGCACGTGCCCTTGTTCAGCGAGGTAAAGCTTTAGCTACTCAGCTGTCTCACAGAAAGGGAACGCCATCGACTGCAGCGCTTCCTTGCTCAGGCTTGGGTCAGGGCAGCACCCTAGGAGAAATGAATTGAAGGAAACGAAGACCGATGTGGTATCAGGTCCCGAGGTGATGCTAGGAGCGTGGTCAGGCTGCTCTATTCCCTCCTGGAGCTATTGTGTTTGGCTTTTGATTTCATGTTTTCACTACCTTCTTGTATTTCTTAACGTACCTGATGGCCTTCTACCCTCACTGGGGGTCTCCTTCTACTGTAGGTGCCCGCCGGGGGAAGTCACCCTTTCCAGTTAACCGTTGATAAACTAGAAGCTGCGGTGCAGAGAGCTGCAGAGCAGGTATGGACAGCATTGCTTCCCGACGCCCATCGTTTCCTGGGTGCTTTTTAGATTCTCTGCAGTTTCAGTCTTGGGATGGAGGAGGTTTCCAGCTGCGGCAGTGGGAGTCGAAGGGATTTCATAACGGAGCACAAAACGCAGAGAAACCCCGCCTTACAGGGAGCAGAGTGCTTCACCATCAGGTTTCCTTCTCTGTGGCTTTAATAGCTTTGCGTTCCACTCACACGAGTTACAGAAACCTCTCTCGTCTGGCTTGGAAGAGGGTTCTCCTGACTGCCAGCCAACAAGGAATTCATAGAATCCTAGAATCCTTAGGGATGGGAAGGGACCTGGAAAGATCCTCCAGTCCAGTCCCCCTGCCACAGCAGGATCCCCCAGACCCAGTGGCACAGGAACACAGCCAGGCGGGGCTGGAACCTCTGCAGAGAAGGAGACATCCAGGCCTAATTTCCATCCAGCTTTCCCATGCTCAGAAACAGCAGCTTCACTCAGTCCTGGGAAGCTATTCTGGAAGAATGCCTGTAGGATTTACTACTAATGCCTTTAATCCCTAATCAAGAGATCATTGCCTTGCCTGTCGACACCAGCAGGTGTTTTGAGTGAGTGCTGACTCGATTTGCATTGACTCATCCACTATTTCATCGGCTTTTTGAGGTGGGACTGGATGAAGTAGGAGAGGAGCAAGGTCTGTGGCTGAAGGTCTGATTAATGAGTGCAGTTAATTCACCCTTCAGAAGCTGCTTTGACAGAAGGCTGCACAGACTCTCTCGCTGCATCCTTGCTCATCATTTCTTCAGTGCTTTTGCTGTCTCCATCTCTCAGTTGTTTTCTTTCCAGGGCATCCGAGTCAGAGCGTTGATCCTGATCAACCCCCACAACCCGTTAGGGGACGTTTACCCAGCAGAGCTCCTGACACAATGTCTGCAGTTCGCTCACAGGTTTGGCCCCCGTGCTGATTTGTCACTCCACTTGCTGTTAGTTCAAGGCAGCAGCGATGAACAAACACCTGTAGGTGTTGGGAGGAGGTGTGGGACAGGATCCTAATCATGGAATTATCCTGGTTGATTTCCCTTTCTGGGAATGCTGCTAGAACGAGTTGCTGAACCTGGGACCTGGCAGTGATTTTCTGAGCACAATCGTGGTGGGGTTCTTCCTCATAGAGTCACAGAATCCTTAGGGATGGGAAGGGACCTCGAGAGGTCATCCAGTCCAACCCCCTGACACAGCAGGATCACCCAGACCAAGAGGCACAGGAACACAGCCAGGCGGGGCTGGAACGTCTGCAGAGAAGGGGACTCCACAACCCCCCTGGGCAGCCTGTGCCAGTGCTCCGGGACCCTCCCTGGGAAGAAGGTCCTGCTGAGATTGAGAGGGAACCTTCTCTGTTCCAGCTGGCACTCAGTNCCCTCAGATGAACTTGAGAAGAGCCTGGCTCCATCCTCCTGCTGTGGCTTCGAGGTCCCTTCCTATCCCTAATGATTCACTGATGATGATGATGATCCCATAGAAAGCCCCATGTTCTTCCGGCTACAACCAAATGAAGCTGCTGCCAAAACACTGTAGAGGATGAGGATTAGAAAGACTGGTTTTATCTGAGTGCAAACACTGCCCTAGTAAATGCCTTCGTGTGCTTTTCTCTCCACAGACACGCGTTGCACGTGATCATGGATGAAATGTACATGCTGTCCATTTACGACGACACCCCCTTCTGCAGTGTCCTTAGCCTGGCTCGGTAAGTGTGATCTCAGTTGCCAGCACAGGCCACCTAATCCTCGACAGAGCCAATGTCATTTTGTCCAGCCTTCTCTTTAGCTGCTGCAACCCGTAGAGTTGGACCAAGCTGATACCCAAGTGTTTCCATCTCTAAGAGTAGTTGATACAAGAGGTCTCCTACCTGGACAACATTAAATGACAGGAGGTGTTGGGTGGAAGGGACCTCCAATAGTCACCTAGTCCAATGCCTCTGCAACAAGCAGGGCCAGCACTCTCCAGCCCAGGTTGCCCAGAGCCCCATCCAGCCTGACCCTGAATGTCTCCAGGGATGGACCCTCCAGCACCTCTCTAGGCAGCCTGTTGCAGGGATCCCCCACCCTCAGATTCAACAACTTCTTCCTGATGCCTGACCTAAATCTCCCCTTTTCCAGCTTCAAACCAGGACCCCTCATCCTGTCCTTCCCTGCCCTGTTGAACAGTTCCTCCCCAGCCTTCTGATCGAGCCCTTTCAGGGACTGAAGGTTGCTGCAAGGTCCCCTGGAATCATTTCCTCCTCAGGCTGAACAACCCCAACTCTCCTGACTGCTCTTGTTGGGCTCTTCAGTTCCTAGCGGGTGATGAAAGGAACTAACGTTTCGAGAGTACTAAACATCTTAAGAGCTGATGAATACAAGATTCTCCCCAAAAAGTTTGTAGAGCTGCACAGATTACAAAGGGCTGCAAAATTCCCCCATCCAACCAGGTACAACCCAGCGCCTCAGCCCTCCCGGGGCAGAGAGACACCCGGGAATCAGTCACACTTGGCAAGAGTCAACGCGTCTGGAATCTCTATGACCCGCTCTTCCCTAGCAACAATCCTTGTCTTCCCGTTCTCTTACCCAGTTTACCCGATCCCGACCGGACGCATTTCATGTGGGGCTTCAGCAAGGTGGGTGATGTCACCCTGGTGTTCTACCCGAGCGAGTGTTTCTCCCCACGGGAGGGCAACAGTTGGGGAGGTCTGAGATTTCCTTCGGGAGTTCCTCAACAGCGACGGCTACTGCTGGGTTGGAAGGGGAGTGTCATGGGAACGGTGAACTGATGGCTGCTCAGAAACAGGGGTAGGGTGTCAGAGGAGTAGGGAAGAATAGCAGGTTCGTTTAGCTTGGAGAAGAGAAGGCTCTGGGATGACCCGGTTGCAGCCCTCCAGTGCATGAAGGGGGCGACAGGAAAGGTGGAGAAGGGCTTTTTACAAGGGTCTGGAGGGATAGGACCCGGGGCACTGGCCTGACACTCAACAGACTGCAGACTGGAGATTAGGAAGGAGTTGCTCACCCCAAGGGTGGTGAAGCTTTGGAATGGGTTGCCCAAGGAGGTTGTGGATGCCCCTGGAAGTGTTCAAGGCCAGGTGGGATGGGGTGCTGGGCAATCTGATCTAGTGAGAGAGAGAGAGGTTCCCTGCCCATGGCAGGGGAGCTGGAACTCGATGATCTCTGAGGTCCCTTCCAGCCTAAACCATTCCGACCCAGAGCTGCCCTCTGCATCACAGTGACTCGGGATGGGCTTGGCAAAGCACAATGACCCCTCCCTCTCTTCTCTCTGCCCTCCAAGGATTTTGCTATGAGTGGTATCAGAGTCGGAGTCCTCTACACCAGGAATGATGCCGTTCGGAAGGCTGTGAACCAGCTGGCCATCTTCCATAGCTGTCCTGGACCGGTTCAGCACGTCCTCAGCCAGTTCCTCAGGGACAGAGGTTAGCCACGCACGGCTGCTCCATCCCTGGAAGCAGTGAAGGCCAGGTCGAGTGGGGCTCTGGGCAACCCGGTCTGGTGAGAGGGGACACGGGGGTTGGGTCTGGCTGATCCCAGGGGTCTCTTCCAACCTAAACCCTTCTGGGCTGCTGCGATTCTTGGGCCACGACAGGCGGACCGGAACCAACTCCATTCTCCTCCTGCTTTGGTAGATTGGCTGGATAAGGTGTTCCTGCCCACCAACAGGAAGCGGCTGAAAGAAGCACGGACTCTCCTCGTGGCCGGGCTTGCAGATCTGGGAATTCCTGTGCTGAGCAGCTCCGGAGGGCTCTACGTGTGGGCAGACTTCAGAAAAGTAAGGAACGGGGTTGGAAATGGGGAGGGGGAGCATAAAGCTTGGAAGTGTGGAATTCCAATCTCCAAATTCCTAGAGAATTTCCACATTCCCAGAAAAATTCAAAATTCCTTGAAAAATTTCCAAATTCTTAGAAAATTTCAGAATTCCCAGAAAATTTCAAAATTCTTAGAAAATTTTGAAGTTCCTAGAAAATTTTCAAATTCTTAGAAAATTTCAGAATTCCTAGAAAATTTCTAAATTCCCAGAAGATTTCCAAATTCCCAGAAAATTTCCAAATTCCTAGAAAATTTCCAAATTCCTAGAAAATTTTGAAGTTTTTAGAAAATTTCCAAATTCTTAGAAAATTTCAGAATTCCTAGAAACTTTTGAAATTCCCAGAACATTTCCAAATTCCTAGAAACTTTCCAATTTCCAAACTCCTAGAATTTCCAGAGCCCTGGAAAATCCCTCGCACGCAGTCAGCCTTTAGCCTTGAGCGCCAAGTGTTGTCTTCTTTCAGTTCTTGAAATCAGCGACGTTTGAAGCCGAACTTGATTTGTGGCAGAGGCTGCTGGATGAAAGACTGCTGATCAGCCCCGGGAAGGCCTTCTCCTGTCACGAACCCGGGTGGTTTAGACTGATTTTCGCCAACTCTGTGGACGATGTCTGCCTGTGTAAGGGGGTTCTCACTCTACCCCAGCCTGTGGGAGCGGGGGGGCAGTAACTGTTTGTGTGTTGTGTGAGAGGGAGTCGTTACAGGGGAACTACTGGCTAATACAGGCTGGGTCGGAGCCGGTGCTGTGCTCTGGTGGCCAAGAGGGCCAGCAGCATCCTGGGGGGGATCAGGATGGGGTGGTTAGCAGAGCGAGAGAGG
>VZRI01010358.1:70444-100298 GCA_013397515.1 Upupa epops
CCCAGCTCCCTCAGCCTTTCCTCATCAGGGAGCTGCTCTCCTCCCTTCATCCTCTTCCTTGCTCTATGCTGGACACCCTCCAGCAGCTCTGTGTCCTTCTGGACCTGAGGGACCCAGCACGGGGCACAGCACTCCAGACAGTCTCACCAGTGCAGAGCAGAGGGGGAGAAGAACCTCCCTCAATCATCAAGTCCAACTGTCAGCCCCACCGCCACCATGGATTAGACTGTGTTTCCAAAGCTTAGTGAATACGGGTAGCTTGCATTTACAAATCAAAGCGTGTGTGAGCCCCCCAACCAGTCCAGTTTAGGACTGAACACATCCTAAGGATACCTTCACCCGTCTTAAGATCCTTGCCCAGTGTAAGGCTGAAGATGCAAGGAGACGGAACAGAATTAGTTTAAGTAATAAATGTTTAATCAAAGAATTTTACATATTATTAACAGCATTCATTTGGCCAAACATCTACATGGTTGTAGGATCCTACCTGTATATAAAGTGGGAATGTATCAAGTATAGACTATGAAAGTGCAAATAACAATTCAAGGTTAGAGTAATTTCCTTTTGTACATTATAAAATTAACAGGTTTACAAAATAGTCTCGCCAAACTTTTAGTTTTGAATTGCAAAGTCAAAGTCAATGACTATGGTGTTAAAATAAGTACCAAGAAAATACAAATTTAAGAGGCTATTGTCATGCTCGTAAGAGTAACACGGAAACAATGGAGATACTGCACCACCTAATCCAAGTACAAAAACCAGGACCCACGAACTTCACTATCTTCACAGAGAGCACTCTTACAAACCTTACTGAGACTTCGCAAGACGTCGCAAGGGAATACGCCATCTCCTTGAGAGAATCCTTCTCTTCGGAAATTCCAATTCAAGGAAGTTAGGAGAGTCAGACAGCTTTCAGGCCGATTCACGGTGACAGTTCACGAAGAACTGGAGGATTTTATTCCTTGGAACAATTTCAGACAGGTGCTTTTCAAAGGTACCCAAGGTTTATGATCGTGTCAGGAGCAGGGCAGCTAGAGGCAAAGCCGGTAAATGATTTGTTCTAGTCCGTTCTCTCTCCAGATGCTTGCAAAACGAGCAAGGAGGTGTTTTTTTTATGGGTAGGGGTAAAATATTCTGATTTCAGTTTTGCTAATGTGAACCCTGCGACTGCAAGGTTCGCAGGCTGCGTTTGCATGACTTGGTTACCAAAACACCCACCGGAACTCACGGCAATCAATACGTAACTTGGCTATCAGGACACTTGCCCAGACACACTCGGCAGCAATAAACCTTATCACCACATCGCTGGTAACGGTTAAGCAGGGCTGAAAACGGGGTGTCGTTTAGCTCGTGGCATGCCACGCTTGGATTCGACGCTGGTCTAGCAGCCACTGGAACAGTTTACTCTAGGTGTGACTACATACTGCACCAGTGGACCTCACTAACTGTAGATGGATGCTTTGACGCAACTCTAGAACCAGTAGTTATGTCTGTTTTGTCACGGAACAGTAACTAGGAAAAAGGGGTTTTTGGGGGTTTTTTTGTGTTTTGGGTTTTTTTCTGGTTTTTTTAATATTTTTAAGCTTTTTGTTTTCCTCACTAAACAGCAATCACACAGCAAAGGAATATTGTGCAATTGAACAACTAGCTAGCAGTGTTTGGGTTATGCAGAAACACCGGCTGAAGACGTCGGGTATTTACTGTGAAGGCAAGGCCATGGGTGGTTCGATGGAGGTCTCTGCGATTAACAGCACAGTTACTCCAGAAGAGACGCCGATTCTGAATTACTCGTTGAACTGTGGCAACTATCCAGTTGGGTTAGGCAAAGGCACCGTAACATGTCGAGCAGAAGGTGGTCTCTGAACTTTTAACTGCGGGGCTGGCTAATAGATGATGACAATTCCGTTACTCCTGTGTTTGTATAAAATGTGATAATGAAAGGAGACCGCACGGTTAGCGCACAGAACGCTTCGTAGGATTCTGAGAACAAAGAACGATGATTGCACTTCCATTAAAGTGTCTTTTAAAATACAGCGTAGCCGTTGCTCACGCACTGTATTTGAATAGTTAAAATAACTGTTTAACAGCAGCATTAGAGTTTATTAACTTAAGAGGCTACATTTCATTAAATGCAGTCACCGTGGCAACGCGTGCCAGAGAAACAACAGATTTCGAGAAGCAATGCTACCCAGTGGCTTCTTTCACTGCTAACAACGGTGGGATTAGTCTGATAGAGTAACACTGCGCCGATTCGTTAGGCTACTGCCAGCTTAACTATTCACAGTTTGGCACATCTGGACTGTAAATAGACATGAAAAAGTCTTTGATTTTAAGGGGAAAGAATATCCCCCCCCAACTCGTTCCTGGAGCAGTACTAAAGAGAAGCATTAAATACCTCCGGTCACACTGCCAACAAAAACTGAGTAAGGAGAAGTTCTGAGAAAAAGAAACCCCAAATCCCAATGATGAGTTGCTAAATGTTATTCCGGTGAAAGGATGAGTTCTAAAAAATTGAGTATTTCCTAGGAAAACCAACCAAAACAATCAGTGTAAGCCTTTAATCCATACTTTCAAGTTAAGGATCATCAACCTAAGGCTAAACGGATGCTGCGTCGTGTTAGGAATGTGGAATACAACCTACTTCTTCTTGAGAGCGAAAGGGCAAGGTCTACCTAATTAAATGCAGAGGATATTCCTTGAAAGGTTCACATTATTATAAAGAACTACAATTCAAGAGAACTCCTAGATATCCGTTGTTACCTCAGTGGTTACAACTGAGCGGTAAATCATGTGGAACAAAGCCTCCCGAACGCTTACTCCACATCCTGTACCATCTGTCACTGCCATTCTTTTCCTCCAGACCGAGTTGTTATTCATACCAGATGCACATGTTCAATCCATTCAGCTGAGGTTTGAGGAGTCTGACTTGAAGAACCTCCTGAAGCATCCAGGCTGCTTGGAACCTCCCTGTTAGTATCACCGCTCTGTGATACCGTTTCACCTGGCACCACATTTTCTTCAGAAGTGCTTTCGTCCGTCTGGGTTCCTCTACCTTCATTTTTGATTGCATCCTCAAAGAGTGCGTGCTCTTCCTGAGGCTCCAGCCCTTTGTCTGTAAGGTTTCGTTGCCCTGCTGACCCATCTTCAGTACTGGGCTGCTGTGAATCCTCATCTGTTTCTGTACTTGTCGAGGGGATCAGAGCAATACTCTGTGGGTTCATGTCATGAAACCAGGCCATAATATTTCCAAGTAGGTTTTCATTGGCATTGGGGTCTTGACTGCTGGAGTCAGCGTCACTAGACGTAGAGTATAATCCACCTCTCGTATCGCTGCAGGGGTGTGAATGGAGACGGTCAGCTGAAAAGGGGTCACTGCCTGCACCTAGTCTCATCAGACTGTCACCAAGTTCTAACAGCTCGGAGCTGCTCAAAGCGCCTCTTGGATTATCTATACTGATGGGAGCAGGGTCCAATCTTGTAGGCAAAGAGGTGCCGATCGCTCCTAAAGATGCCTCGTTATTTAGGAAGTCTCTAGTTTCTTCATCTATGGCCAAGCCAGATTCTTGCAATGATAACTGAATAGCCAACAGGATGTTTGGGTCGTCTTCATCCAGAGAACTCAGAGCCTGCGGAAACAGAAAAGGTTGCTCTCAGGATAAAACTGTGCTCTCGTTACACGTTTTGCATTTCTGGAAGGGATCTGGACTCAAAACTGAACACGGTGTTTATCGGAATCACGTTTTATGGACACAGTTGAGAGCAGAATTTAACAGGTGGCTGCTGTTACAGCAGCGATTGCTCGGCGCTTCTTACCGGTGTGGACGTGCAATCTGTGGTCCTACGTTCTCCCTTTCTCATGGAAGAATTAAGAACATTTGCAGGGAGGCAAAATGACAGAAAAGCTGAGAGAGGTAAGGAAAGCAGAGAATGGAGAAGAGATTAGGGGAGATACCTGAAGAGAATCCTGGTTTTCAGAGCGACTGACAGGGGTATAGTCATGAAGCGAGGAGCTGTGCAGAATACCCATAGAAGCTGAACTCACCATGGAGGTGCCATGTCTTCTACTACTGCCACCTTCCTGCGTGTCTGTTTGGGCAATTGAAACAGAACCAGTGAGAAAGCTTTCACCACTCTTAGTTACCGACAGCATCTTTCCCTTCCTTCTGGATTACAGCTGTGCAATTTTTACCCCTCTGCTCACTCTGAACTAAATAACCCCACATGCTCCTTCCACACCATGACAAAACACCAGTGCCACTGTTTTAGGAGTGACTGCCTGGTTCACTCGTGCTGTTGGGCTCCTGATGTTCCCCCTCTCTTTGAAAGGATGGGGTACGCAGAGGAGCTTGTCACAAGGCACACGCAAGATTTACAGAAAACCCCGGCAAACACCGCGCACGGGCACAATACAGGATGCTTTGCAGGTGGAGCAGAGCCAGAGTTTGCCTACTGCTCTGTTCTTTCACAGACAACTCGGCTGCAATTTAACATTACATTAATTTTTCACCATGAAGAGGAGAGTTGTTACTGTAAACCTCAGCAATCACTGATAACCAACCAAAACTAGAGGTAAAATGCTGATTCCAGAAGAGCTGTAGAAATAAAGGTAACTGTCTTGGCTTTGGGAAATTGTATTTTCCACTTGTAAGGGCAACGTTCAATAACATGAGGCAAACTAACTCTTTAACAGTAAGACTGGTCACCACTACAATGTCCCAATGTCAAGGCCCAATCCTCATCCTAACAGGATGGTTTTGCATTCCAGAGAAAGAACAAACTCCCTGGAATTGTTTTTCCTGTTTCTAAAAGAAAGAATCGAGTTGTTTGTCACTCCTCAGTAAAGGATTTCTCCACGTGCTACTAAAGGGCTTCTTGAGGCAGTGCAGCATGCTTTAGCACATGACTGGTAGCTCTCAGGAAACAGCGGCACAGCACGGTTTGGATCTGAGCTGGTTTTGTGCTTTCACGAAAGCTCACGGCAGAGTGAGGATCGATTAGATGTGGTGCTTAGAGATCTGGTCTAGTGGTGGTGACCTTAGGAGAGTAGGGTTATCGGTTGAGTGAAGATCGTTTAGATGTGCTCAGAGATCTAGTCTACTGGTGACCTTGGGAGAGTAGGGTTATCGGTTGATGATTTCAGGGGCCTTTTCCAACCTGAATGATTCTATGAAACACTGTGGCCACCGCTAGCAATCTCTGAAGTAGGCAGAATCAAACCAAACCAGCCCCAGGCAGGAACATACCTACTGTACTCTCACTGGGGTCATCAGGATCTGGAGTATTACTCAGCAGACTGTGCATGTCTCCCCGTCGACGCTGTCGGTGCCTCCTCCGATACTGAAATTCAGCATATTCCTGCATAAACCAAAGGTTACAAAATACAGGGCAGCATGCAGCAATATTTTCATGACGTAATGAGCACCACATTTTTATTACCAAAAAATGTGTGATTTTATAGGTTTATTATAAAATCATTTGTTTTCTGAAAAATAAACTGCAAGTTTCATCATGCAACGCTTCCCGTAATAAACAAAGGATCCGCCGTAAACCTAAAATCTAGAAAAAAAGGAATTAGCAAAGAAAAACACCTCACATATGACTGAAACTTTAATACTTGCAATCTCCCTTTTCAAAGGATTCCAACTAGACGTTGATTTGAAAGCTCTGAGGCCAAACTTTATGGATAAATAACTGCTGACACCCTTTAAACTCACTAGGTCTGTATTTATTTCAGAGTATAAACCCAGTTCATCTCCATTAGGCCAACGCTGCCTTGGAGTCCCTGTTTGCCAGTAACAGAAATGGCTCGAGGGAACAAGGTTTAGTGGGCATGGTGGGACTGGGTTGATGGACTTGATGATCTTGGAGGTCTCTTCCAACCTTAATGATTCTGTGGCTTTAAAATAACCTTTGAAGACTACTGAAAGCTGGCAACATACACTGGGACTTGGTATGGTTTTCCCAGCCTTTGGGACACTGTGGCTCAGGAAATTCCGTAAGTCACAGCTTCTACTGACCAGTCTTTGCTGAACTTTTATTCCATGAACTACACATCTCCTCTGGTTTTGCTTACCATGGAGATCTGAACGCCTTCAGCCTGTAATTCCTCACGATCTCTGTATCTACCCGGGGCAGTTTCTAGAGCACTTACAGAAGAAACGGACCTCTGGCCACATCGAGCCAACATCCGAAGGGTTAATGCTCTTCATACTTGGGAATAGTTTTTATTTACACACCTTTCCTAATACTTAGACTAGTTTTATGCTTGAAGGCAAGTTCCCAGACTGCTTAGTACAGCTGACCGTGTAAGATCTCTCTTGATAATCCAAGTTATTCACGTACACAAGGTTAATAAAAACAGACAGACTGGAAGTAGCTGCTCTTCTTGGAAAACAATAATGCTATTTTCTTCCTCAAATCCTAGTTTGGGAACTCAGTCATCCAAAGGCTTCACTGGGCCAAATGGCTTGGGAAAGACAACAAACATCACCATTAGTTTTTAATTTCTTACACTAATGCTTCAGACCATCTGAAGCATCTCAAATTTGAATCCCTACGGCATCATTTTCGTTACACAGGGACCTAATTACTGCTGATGGTAAATGCAAAAGCTTTCCGTGAAGTGTTTCAGACTGGATGTTTATTCATTATGACATTGCAAGCCAAGAAAGAAGAGTCATCAAATAATCAGTGTGGGCAGGCTTTCGTCTACAGAGGATTCATGAAAATGGTTAAAATCATTAAAAAGGCTGTAGTGGACCAGACAGGAGGTCCATTTAGCCTAATACTCTGTCTTCAGCAGTGGTTACTAGCAGATGCCTGTGGAACAGCAGAAACACCAGAGCAACGCTAAATCTTCTCTAAAATATGCTTCCAGTTCCTAAGGTTGCTCAGGGGTTTCCTTGAACAACAGAAAATTGTATATTGATGTGAAACAGTCTAACTGAATTATTTTAAAAACATGCCATTGTGTAACTACAAATTGCGTAAGGAGTAATGGGAAGGGACCACTGAACACTAGGATTTATTACTCACATCAGACTTTAGAATCATAGAATCAGCAGGGACCTCGAAAGATCATCCAGTCCAATCCCCCTGCCACAGCAGGATCACCCAGACCCAGTGGCACAGGAACACAGCCAGGCGGGGCTGGAACGTCTGCAGAGAAGGAGACTCCACAGCCCCCCTGGGCAGCCTGTGCCAGTGCTCCGGGACCCTCCCTGGGAAGAAGGTCCTGCTGGTATTAATAGGGAACCTCCTCTGTTCCAGCTGGCACCCAGTGCCCCTTGCCCTATCACCAGACGACCCTGAGAAGAGCCTGGCTCCATCCTCCTGACACCCACCTTTAGCTCTTATCTATTTGCCATAACACAGTAGATTTTACTGAGAGCCGTTTAACTTCTCGTTGCTTTTTAACCATTATAAACAGATGTTTATTATTTATTATTATTAATTTATTTATTATTAGTGTTTACTACTAATAACATTTTATTTCTGAGTACTTGCAACAATTTTATACCTGTTAACAGAAGGAGTTTTAATTTTACTGGGTAGGGACACTGTGGCAAAACCAGTAAGATTTTGTTTTCTGTAATAATCTGGCAGACACAGCCACTGTGCTACTTGTCAGTAACTTGTCCCCAAGTCAAACATTTCCTAGTGAAATTTGCTCAAATAAACACGAATTCTACAAAATTCTTGTAGCATAAGGTGGTTGCAAGTATCCTTGATAGTTCCGCAGCAAAGAAGCCAACTTGCATCATCCAGTGCCACGTTCAGACACAACACAAAAACTCACGAGCACTGCTCTAAGCACAGCCGCAGGGACACCTAGTGCTGAACAGCTTATCGTACTCCTCATCAGCCTCTTCTCACCACCAGTTCCACTGAAGCTAGAGCAGCACCACAATTAGTTTGCTATTATCAAAAGAGGAATTATTTTGGAAGAAAGGACTAGAGGAACCAGACAGGAGAAGCAAGGTGATGTTTTGCAGAGAAGCAAGCTCTTCATCACCGATGTGATGCTCATCAACAATAGCGAAGGAAATATATAGAAAACGATGTGGAGTTTTCCAGGATGCTTGAAAACAACTGGTGAGGAAGAAAGCAGCACCAAGGAAGTACTGAGATGGGAGTTTCCTTCCTAACCAAATGCTTTAATCGAATCTTATCAAAAATGAAGATGGTAAAGTTAGTTCTACAGCAGGAGTCTCATATTCTAGTGCAGAGTCTTGAAAATTATTCACTCTATCCCACATCTAGGGAGTAGAATTCACTTAAACTGTCATTTTTGGGTAAGAAGCAGAAGTCCATCTCGTTTGTGTATGCAATTCCCATCCTGCTTCAACGCACCCAGATACAAAGAAATCCTTTAAACTGTTAACCATATTCAGGAGTCGGTTGCTCTGCTACTGAAGCACGGGAATTTCTTGGGACCTGTCAAATCCCAAACGGATGTTGTATTCAGAAGTAATTACACCGTTTCATGCATTTACTCCTTGTGGGTTCCTCTGCACAGAGACACCCGTTTATACACGATTTTAAGCTGGTTATACTAACAGAGTTGGTCTCCTGACTACCAGTAGCCATGCTAGAGCCCGTGTGTAGGGTGGCTGGTAGGTATATATTTCCTTCTATTGCCAAATAAACCAAACAGTAAGCTTAAAACCCAACGTTAAGGAAGCTCTTCATGCAGGTTACAGTCGTACCTGTGTTTCTACAATATGCACAACTCATTTTAAAAAGCAAAAGAAATAGTTTACCTCGGGGGATGCAAATCCTAAATATTCCCAATCCCATGTTCCACCAGCGAAGCTATAAAACGAAGAGAGAAACCGTAACGTTTAGAAGTAGAAAAACCTCCCGAGCTTCAAAACATGCCGCGTCGAAAAACTGCCCCAACGGCAGCTCTCTGAACTGAGCAATTCAGAACGCTCCTTCAGAAAACCATACACTTGTTGAGTCTTCCAGAATGCTCAGTATTTTTAGTAAATACTTGGAGGTTTTTGGAGTGTACCAGCTGTTTAGTGACAAGCGTGAAGGAAAGAAGGGAATGGTTGCCACAACCCCTAGTCATTACGGTATTACAAGCGGGGAAGCAGTTTAGGCTGCAACACAGAGCAGTGATTTCATGGAATCATCAGGGATCAGAAGGGACCTCGAAAGATCATCCAGTCCAATCCCCCTGACACAACAGGATCACCCAGACCAAGTCCAGGCGGGTTTCAAACATCTCCAGAGAAGGAGACTTCACAAACCCACTGGGGCAGCCCCTTCCAGTGCCCTGTCACCCTCACTGCGAGGAAGTTACAGAATCAGTCAGGGTTGGAAGGGACCAACCATTCAGTTCCAACTCCCCTGCCATGGGCAGGGACACCCCACCCTAGAGTGGGTTGGCCAGAGCCTCATCCAGCCTGGCCTTAAACACCTTCAGGGATGGGGCCCCAACCAACATCCTGGGCAGCCCATTGCAGGCTCTCCCCACTCTCCCAGTGAAGAACTTCCTCCTCACATCCAGTCTCAATCTCCCCCTCTCCAGCTTTGCTCCATTCCCCCTAGTCCTGTCTCTCCCTGAGATCCTAAAAAGCCCCTCCCCAGCTTTTCTGTAGCCCCCTTCAGATGCTGGAGACCACACTAAGGTCACCTAGGAGCCTCCTCTTCTCCAGACTGAACAGCCCCAACTCTCTCAGTCTGGCCTCATAGCAGAGCTGCTCCAGCCCTCTGATCATCCTCATGGCAAGGGTCGAACATCCCCCCAAAACAGTGAGGACTGACACCCACCGGGTACATCAGCTCCCTTTACATCCCTGTCAAAGAACAGCAGTGGATTCCCCCACGGTGGCAGCTCTCAGTGAACTTTCTAACTGCACAACAGCCTGGATTACCTGCGCCTGGGTGCTTCAGGGGAGTCTGCGGGAGCAACGCCACGGGCCACAGAGGCCAGGAACTCCTGCCGTTTCTGCTGCACAAGACAAGCTGCCCGGATGATTTTATGGCGAGGAGTACGAAGGTAAGGCCTGTTCACTTTCTGTGCGAGGTCTTCGGTGACCATTTCTAGGTCTGTCTGCAATAGGAAGGTGAGGAATACAGTCATCACAGTGTAATGAAAACTGGGCAGAGCTCTGCACCGTAACCACTGCACAAAATGATATCACTCTCCTGGAGATACCATTTGAAATACCAAAATACCCCCAAAACGTCTGCCCTTCTACCCTACCCTTTTACTGACCTCCACGCTGTCCTCCAGCCTGGAGCAGGGATTCCCTGCACTCACACATATTGAACAACTTCAGGGGGCCTAAAGGAAAGGAGAAGAGGCAGCAGCCCCTGCTGCTGATACCAAGGCACTCAGGTACTCCCCCAGTTTTGTCCCCACTCACTTGCCAGACGCATTAGTAGGTAAAGACAGCAAAGAGGAGCTAGAGAAAGAGATGAAGACTGAAGATAGAATACTATTTTCAGGAAAACAGGTTAAGAGTAATGAATTTTCTTCTTTCCCCTTCACCTGCCCTTATCCCTTCCATTCTGCAGTAAACTGCTGATTTTCATTCATTCTAAAACAGAACTAGGAGCCTACTGTGGCAGAGTGTATTAAAAGGCATGAATCCTCCACCTCGGTTACAAAAATCCACCAGGTATTCCAGTTTCACATTACACGATGAGCAAAAGGACACGGATAACTAGTAGGACCAGAAAGAGTACTACTGGAAAAGCAGAACAGTCAGCGTGCATTACCTGCATAAGTTCAAATATTTCTTTCTTTGTGCTTTTAGGCTCCAAAAAGAATCCGTATGGGTAAGAACACTTAAGAATGCGGCGAGTTTTTAGAAGCTCTTGTACTGCATCTTCAATGAATGTGGTATCAGGACAGCCTCCCTCAGCTGCAGGGGGAAACAAGCATTGTGGAATGATTTCCCTGTTAATGCAAGCATTCCTTTAAGAGTTTTTCTCCATAATAATAAAAACTATGTTAAGCATTTCAGGTAAGTATTTTGCAAGGGAACAGCAGTGAGCAAGCTGGAACAGAGGAGGTTCCATATCCATATCAGCAGAACTCCTTCCCAGGGAGGGTCCCGGAGCACTGGCACAGGCTGCCCAGGGGGGTTGTGGAGTCTCCTTCTCTGCAGACGTTCCAGCCCCGCCTGGCTGTGTTCCTGTGTGACTTGGTCTGAGTGATCCTGCTGTGGCAGAAGGATTGGACTGGATGATCTTTCCAGGTCCCTTCCAATCCCTAACGATTCTATGATTCTCAGTGATTACACAGTGTTCTTACTAAAAGAAGTAAACACTAAGTCTTAGCTTCTCCCTTACTAACGTTACTTTCTCCTTGAATCTTTGGGCTAGGTAAGATTTATTGGACATTCAGCTTCCACCTACTGTTCATTACTTCTAGTAGTGAAGGGATCGCAGTCTGTGTGAGCAGACTGATGTGAGTTCTATCCAAACAGAAGAAGGTTTAGCTATAAAATTTGATTTCAAATCGAATCCACAGATCACAGCAAATACTTACTTCCACTGAGAGCTCTACTCAACTGCTCCATCTTTTCTTTGGCTGTTTTTAGAAGGCGCTGCTCTAACTGGAAGAAGAAAACAAACAGAATGCAATACTTGTTTTTGCATGAGTGAAGTAGAAAAAGTTACGAGTAAAAGCAGCTTGATCCACACCTGGTAGCTAAGCTCATGGTTCTTAAATCTTGTGTAATAGTGCATAAATCTATCAAGCTCTTGAAATCTTCGATGCTTCTTTTCAGCCTGAAAAACCACAAGGAAACAAAAGAAACCAAGAGCAATGTTGTGATTTCATTTAGCAATCAGTCTTTAGATATAATTGCATACCCAACTGCTTCAGTTCCCACTACTCATGGAGTACCGGACGGTGTAGAGAACAAGAGCAATGACACTCACTGTAACCCAAGAGGTGATACACTGCGTGTACGTGTTAGTTAAGAGGACTTTCCAAATGCCACAACTACGGCATGCATCCTGGTGGGCACAGCAGCTGCTTACTGCACCAGCATGCCCGTTTCACAAAAGGAAACCACGGCACTGAGAAATAAAATGACTGAGGCAAACCAGCGGTTGTTAGCACAGCCTAAAGCAGAGCCAAATCCTATGTTTCTTTCCACAAATAAGCAGTGTTTTCTCTCTGCCTCTTCTGATGCATTCAAGGCTGTATTTTTCCATTTAGAGCTCGTGTTTGGAATAATTTTATATATTTATCCTAAATAGATCACTGCAGCCTTAGTGCTGGTTTTCAAACACACAGTAATTTGTTACCTCAACGGTCATCTCCTTGGACTGTTCCTCTACGTGTTGAATAACCTCGTAGCGAGTGCATCTGTAATAGCCTCCAGTGGAAGAGCTGTGCTTCTTCCATTCTTCTAAGCATATCCAGCAGAAGTCGTATTTGCACTTCAAAAAGAAAACAAGTGAGGGCTGGGGAAGCAAGCAGATGCTTTGTAGCTTTGCAGTCATACATTATTCCTCCATTCCCATCTGTGAATTCTGCGTGTGCTTAGTGTCAAACCAATTTCTGAGAAGCCTTATGCCTGCTTCACCTGCTGCTCAAGATCCAGGTTATCAAACCACGTCATACATTTGGTTTCTTGGATCTGCAAGTACAGTACTAATCGGATGAAGGACACTGAATTACAAGTACAGCCTATTAGACCACCAGCCAGTTCCACCTCATTTTTATGACACAGGAACTGGGTGAATTTTTTCCTAACATCGCTTTAACAAAGTGTTATTTGTGTCACGTGGTGCTCCTGATGGGAACTAGTAAAACAGCTACAAGTTGCACCAGGGGAGGTTTAAGTTGGACATCAGGAAATGTTTCTTCCCTGACAGAGTGGTCAGGGGTTGGAACAGGCTGCCTAGGGAGGGGTGAAGTCACTGTCCCTAGGTTCAAAATACATGTAGATGTGCTCCTAGGGAACAGGATTCAGTGGGCAGGGTGGGGTTGGGCTGACAGCTGGACTGGATGATCTTGGAGGTCTCTCCCAACCTTAATGTTCTATGATTTGCAAGTTAACTTATTCTTGCAACAGGTTGCACTAGATCTCAGGCAGAGGTTTTGTATGTCTGTGCTCCTGAAATGGCTGTGTGGCACAGACAACCTGAATGATGGCTTCAAACAAACGACGCAACAGGTCTTTCTTACCTTTGCACATTGCATGTGGTTGCAGCCCTCGTTCTTCTGAATTGGAGATTTGCAATTGGCGCATGGTTTGGAGTTTGTCAGTAACCACAAGCAGTTGGCAGCATCTTCGTACGCCTCACTCACTCCCACGACTTTTTGAGGGCAATGGAGGGTAGAGAGCATGCAAAACCAGAGACGTTGTAATTGTATTTGTGTAATCTTTTGTGCTAATCAGATCAGGAAAGACAGTGTTTACCTACTTCTCGACTGAATATGATAACTGGGGTGGAGTGGGGGTGATGGTTGGATGGGATGATCTTTTAGGGCTCTTCAAGCCTTAATGATTCTATCATTCTAATTCTTTCTTTATATCTATTTCTGACATACATATATATTTTCTAATTTTTATTATTATATTATTATTTTCTGATTTATATATCATATATGAGATCACACATTTTTCTCTACGCTTCCACACATATATTCTCTATAAATTTATATATAATGTACATTTTGAATATATAAATGAGTAAATACATATATGAGTCTTGCATCTGGGCAAGAACAACCCCAGGGACCAGGATAGGAACAGTCTACCACAGTGGTCCCAACATGCAGTTGTAGTGTGAAGCAGCTCCCTCATTCAGGCTTCTCATTGTTTTCCCTATTTTTACATCAAC
Source organism: Upupa epops (assembly GCA_013397515.1). Taxonomy (NCBI): domain Eukaryota; kingdom Metazoa; phylum Chordata; class Aves; order Bucerotiformes; family Upupidae; genus Upupa; species Upupa epops. The sequence goes on from VZRI01010358.1 coordinate 84,266, forward strand.
GCAGAGCTTTTACCTCATGCAGCTCAAAATCCCTCTAAAACCAAGAGAAATAAAACATTAACCCCCCACAGGGAACTCTTACGTTCTTCTGGTTTCATTTCAGATATCTTCTGCAGCCAGTCCTTCCAGGTTTGGCAGTCACAAGGTTCATGTGCTTCACCGAGGCATTCCCTGAAGAGGAAGTCGTGTACACAATGACTTATGGTTTAGACACTTAGAAATAACGTTAAAAGTGGTTGATTCCAAAACCCATGCAGACATTCAAGGTCAGCTTGGATGGGGCTCTGGGCGATCTGGTCTGGTCAGTGATGGCCCTGCTTGTTGCAGGGGGGTTGGACTGGATGACCTGTGGAGGTCTCTTCAAACCAAGGCATTGTGTGATTCTATACCAAGGCACACTCAAACTTTAATTAAGTCAGGAAGATAAAATGCCACCCAATTAACATTCATTTACAGTACTGTTAAGACAAGAGCACTTAAAAATCTCACGAGCACAGATTACTAAGAAGTCCAAATGGAGAGCGGTGACAAGTGGCGTCCCTCAAGGGTCAGTACTGGGACCAGTGCGCTAAGTGGGACTTTCTAATGAGTCTGACCGAGAGTCCGTGCAGGTGTAGGTAAGCTTCTACCACTCACCAGCAAAAAAGATGTCCTTTTCCACAATCCACAGCGGGGGCTTTGAGCATAGGAAAGCTTAGTGTGTCTGATCCTGTTGAATTTGATCCCTGTCTGGTTAGCCTTACTGCTCTTTCGCAGCCTGGTATAGGACACCATTTAATAGCAGGATTATTTTCGACAAAGGCCTGGGAGAAAGGATAATATTTTACCTCGTAAGCTCAGATTTCATTACTGATACAAACCAATCTCTATTCAGAATCTTCCTTTAAAGGAACACAAAAACCCGTAAGGCCAACCTTGTAGCCACTTTGGTAGCCTTTTAAAAGGAGTTGTAAAAAGGACATAATTTAATCTCAGTCTTAAAACCGATGTTTTTCTGTCACACCAATAGTACTCCAGACTTAGGCTAAGCTGGACATCCCAAACAAAGCATTCAGCATGTGCAAGGTACAATTCCTTTGTGATGTGGCTCACACAGCCAGAACCAGTTCTACACAGACCTGAGCGGTGAGCCCTAACAAATCTGAGCGGTGTACTTGGAAAGAACAAAATCCTTAGTGAGGAAACCAAAAATCCCACAATAAATTGATATAGTTCTATACATATAAGCTTGAAATCAGAACTGAACTACCCAGGAACTGACTTCCAAGGTTTTTTGGTTCACGCAGCAGGTCTTTTGTAAAACTGGCATCTAATAAATGAAAAGGAGCTGTTGCTATTTTGCTTCGAACCATCAGCTATTTGAAACATGATGATGTAGAAGATTAGTCAGAGCTGGTATTTTAATCTGTATTGTGCTGTGTAAGACTGTTACTGTGCACTACGAGCTGTCACACAGAGGAAGTATTGTACTGTGAAGAGAAAACAGTCCTCTACTTTCTGTTGCCTTACACCACCGATATAGTAGCTCATTAACTCCAAGACCAGCTCATCGCTGTACTGGTAGAGAAGAAAAATGCATTTTTAAAAGATTCCTTTAAAAACAAGTTGCAATGATGGAAATAAACACACAGGATAAGAAAATCAATCAGGAAAACTAAGGTTTTATGTAGCAACCCGATTTCCATTAGGTGGAATAAAAGGGTAATTAATTCTACTGATAAAATGGTAAAAGGAAGAGGTGTCTGAATGGAAAGTCTCTTAAAAACACATGATCTAAAACCTCTTAAGGAAATAACACATCATCTTAAAACCTCTTTAAGATTGCTGACACAAACACGTGTTAATATCGCCTGTTATGAACATTAACTTGATTGAATCTGCTTATTAATGGGTTACAAATTACAACAGTATTATTTATAGAAATAAACCCCATGCTCTTTCTTTCTTTCTTTGTTTCTTTCTTTCTTAGGGAGACAGCAACCAGTAATTCAGTGACCATAATAAGTTCGACTTGCAAAGTTACAGGTATCTTGCAGCATTTCCTGGTAATTTTTAATAAAACAAAATACAGTTCAGGAGTAAAGGAACGGTTTGGTAATTACCTTAATGTCAAACTGAAGGTATCTCTTGTCCATCTCCTTGGAAACCACACTTTCTATGATGTCTACAGGCACAAGCTGGAAACAATCGTACGCTGGGCAAAAAATGTTGTGAGCTTCACCCTCCTGAATTTTCAGATTCAAAAATCTGCCAGAATTTTGTCAGTCAGTATTTTTGAATAAGAAGTAAAAAACCAAGAGGTTCCCGAATGTTTCACACTAGCTTCACATCTATTCAAATGCATTTTTAAACACAGCATAGGACATTCTTTTTCTGCTCACAAGGGTTAGGGATTTGGCAAACAGCATAACTAATAAAGAAATCATGACAAGAACACTGTCACGGTCCAAAAGTGAGCACCATCAGCTGTGCTGAGCCCTTTGTGCTTCTGCTCCCTACCCTTGGCATTTACTAGAGACGGCTCAGCAGCTTTTAATTAAAAGGAGCCTCACTTCTAACTGAAATGGAGCAACGAAGTGTAATTAATCCTGTAAATACTTCATTTGATAGGCAATTAATTTTTACAACTGTTCTGGTCAAAACAGGTCTGCTTTCAGAAACAGATTTCTACACGGTGTCCTTTAGAGTCCCCCTAAGCAGCAGAACGAGCTCAGAAATCTGCTGAAGGCTGGACTTGAACAGTGCCCAAGGTTGCTCACGTTAAAAGCTGACACTGAATCTCACAGCAAGGACAGTACCTCATCTAACTTTCATCATCGAAAGGACAGGCAGCTATTCTAGGTTGGTCACCTGGGATCCTTTCCTAGGTGACGTAGAAGACTTGCCAATTCATCCCATTTTAGATTGGTGTCTTAGAATGGGATAACTCCAGCTCTGGTGTCCCCAACATTACAAGGGCATGGAACCATTGGAACAAGACCAGAGGAGGCCACAAAGATGATCCAAGGGCTGGAGCACCTTTGCTATGAGGACAGGCTGAGGGAGCTGAGGTTGCTCAGCCTAGGGAAGAGATGACTACAGGGGGGACCTTCTAGCTGCCTTCCAGTACCTGAAGAGAACCTACAGGAAGGCTGGAGAGGGACTTTTCACAAGGGGATCTAGCGATAGGACAAGGGGAAATGGTTTCAAACTGAAGGAGAGAAGGTTTAGCCTAGGCATTAGGAAGAAATTCTTCAGTGCAAGGGTGAAGAAACTCTGGAATCTGTGGCTGCCCCATCCCTGGAGGTGCTCATGGCCAGTTGGCTGAGGCCTTGAGCAACCCAGTCTAGTTGAGAGATATCACTGCCCATGGCAGGGGGGCTGGAGCAGATGAGGTCCCTTCCAGTCTGTGGTACTATGAACTCAGTCCTGTGTAATTTAGAAATGACTGGCTTAGGCACGTGAATCCGAGCCTAGCTGAGCCACCTGCCATTGAGCTGTAGCTGTGAGTGCATGCACAAACCCCAGCACCCAGATGAGAAGCCCCATCTCAAGCTGGTTATCTCTTGGGAACTTCTGCATCGCTGCCCAGCAATTTGAAGACAACACGAGCAATACATTCGTTTTCTTGCAGCTGAAGAGAACTGCCTTCTAAAAGCTCAGGTGGAGGAGGAAGTGCTCTTCCTTAACCTGGAAGGGGCTCCTATAAAATGGGCTGACCCGCAGTTGTCTAGCTGTGCTGACAGGGCCCTAAACAAGATACTCCAGAGGTACACTTCAAGTAGTACACTCTTCTGAGTGGGGACAAGGATGAATATAAAGTGCTGCATACACACGTAATTATTCCTGGGATTAATGACGATTAATATTTACACTAGCTTAATTATCAATGCCTGGGATATTTACTAGCAGGAGCATTACACTAATAGAGCTTGTCAGCTAAATCTACTCCTCAGTTACTCCTCAGCGTAAGAAAGCACTTTAATTCCCTGTCTGACTAGGACTGCATTTATGATGCCTATGTTTAGAGCACTAAACTAAGAGATGGAATTAAGTACGTGCTCTATTTAGAAAGCGTTGCCAACACCACACACACACACACACACACACACACACACACACACACACACACTGAGCAAATCGAGAGCAGGCTGTTTACACATTACAAACTAAACATTTCCTAAGCCCAAAAGAGCGCATGGCCACTTGGAGTGGGTATGTGACAGGGTCAAACCAGTAACTCTTTGAAACCCAACCTGTGCTTTAGCGTTAGCTCTTTATGGTCTCTGGCATTTCCTCTTCAAAACAGCAAGTATGGATGCTGTTCAGAGATAGAAAAGGACATATACTCACGCCTCCCAGCATGCTCTGCAGAAGTCATGTCCACAAGGCATATCCACCGGGTCTTCAAACACAGAAATATTACACATGCAAATGTCACACTGTAGAGGAAACACATGGTTTCAATTAAGAAATCCCCATTCATATTGGAAAACCTCAGCAAAGATTTAAAGAAGTGCTGATTAGGGAAAAAAATCTAATAGCAATCAGAACAGAAGTTATTTATGCTACAGAAATAGAAGCGGGAGAGATTAGGCATCTCTGGTTCAATCTCTCCTTACACAAACAGCACATTTTGGGCTGCCTTCCATCATGTCCTCCAACTCAACAGGTCCTTCGCCCTGCAAAACACTGGGGACCTCAGAGTTCAAGAGTTCTAGGAACAAAAGAGACCTATTTTTCATCAGCTTCACAGGCAGCCAGGAGAGGAGTTTGGAGATGACAGAGGCTACAGGAAATAGTATTTCACACCATCATTTGGATTTAGATACAGCAGATCTAGAAAAGCATCCTTATCAAAACCTCTGTTCCTGGCTTATGGACCATAAACGAAAACCAAAACAATGTCAGAGTGAAGACTTGCAATTTTTCACTACATCTCTTAATAGGAAATATTAACACCTAACTGATAATGAAGGCACAGTGACTTGATTCCTTCTGAGCAGTTTCTTTTTCAGCATTTTACAGCTAAAGAAAGAAAAGATTTGCATGTAGGAAAGCCAAATCATCCTTTCCATACGAGACCCGGGGATGATCCATTTGCAAGAACTGCATATAATATGCTAGCAAAATGCTTAGGTCACGGAGTAAAAGCTTTCTAATACTGCAGCTGTGGGTTATTAAGAAGAGAACTCTTGTCCTTCAGAAGCAGCACATTGATTTTCATGAAAGGCGCTTTCATATTTTGAGGTTGCAATAGCCTTGGAAATGGAGGCAAGAAGCCCACACATCGTGCAAGTAATTCGAAGCTTACAGTGGGCTGGCATTTCAAAATGCAGACAAAGAGAATTCTGTTTTCTGAAGGAAAAAAAAAATACCCCACGGCAGAGTTCACAGCACTGATTCGGGGAAATGGCTACCAGGCAACTGAACGTCTTGATAAGCATGAGGTGAGAAGTTTGGAGGAGCCCAGTGCGCTGCTGTGACTGCAGCTGGCTTAAAGGCTACTGTGTGAGTGATGGCCAAGGTGAAAACAAAGTGCTTCAGGTTAGCCAGGTGCTTAATTGTGTTGCTGTATGGAATGTGTAAGGTGTCAGCTTCTCTGTTCCCCGCTTCCGAAAGAAGAAACCCTTTAGAGCCATGTTTTCAGAGCGAGGTGACACCACAGCTCTTCTGTCTCTAAAGGTGTGCTATGTTTAGAAATGGGCTCTTTCGCCCTGCTCGTTTCAGGTCTATTTATAACTCACCACAGCTGTCTCAATGTCTCCTGGTGAGGGGCTGATTTCATCAGGGGAAGTCAGAGAAGAGCGAGTGGTGCGTGGAGTTCGTGGGGAAGGGAGCGTGTCCCATGCGTTGTACCCACTCGGAGGGGGAGTCGGCATCTGAACCCCGGAACGCTGGCAGCAGTTCTCGGGATTGGACATCCATGCTTCAAGTAACTTCTCCCTGTCCCAGTCTTCAATAAATAAACAGACACAGGAAATTCTGCAGCTGACAACGTTTTCAATGCATTCTGTAAGTCTGACGAACATGCAAACACTAAGCTAAGAAGGTTGGAAGTAAATACACGTGATAAAATGTAAGTGAAAAGACCTGTAGACACAAAATTTTACAGGCAAATCCAAGCTGATCCGCCATGCAATGTGTTTATGTGAATAATCACATTGCAAGCATCATCACTCCTTGCTGTATCAGTCTGAAATGAAATGATTTTATTTAGCAGCTGGGAGACTCAGTCAGAAACCACAAGTGCAGTAAAATATCACCCTAGATCAAACCCTTGCTCCTTCCCAATATGAAAAAACACCTTTGAGCTGGAGATGGTTTACTGATCAGGTGCTTACTCACACAAGCTGGAACGTATCACTGGTTAGTTTGATTTAAGACATGGACCCTAAACATATTTACACCTCAAGAACTATAAATTTTATCAGCATTTTAAAAATCAGAGCTTCATTTCAGGGGCAGCTGACTGATGCTAAGAAACACGTGAAGCTGACTAAGGTTTTCTTCAGCTCCTTTGTTTGTTAAAAATCCAGGGGTTAGGAGGGGCTACTAAGTGGATTGCTCCACGTTTTCTTTACTAACTTTAAAACACAAGGCAATGAGATATGCTAAACCGCCTCTTTTATACTGAAATCAACTGCTGTATGAGGCACAATGTTGAGAAAGCACTTGTAGAAAAAATACATCCAGTGATTTATTCTCATTCCTGCCCTAGTACTGCCTTTTTGTCTTGGCTCTCCCTCTACATACTTCTGTTTCTTAACTAAAGAGAAAAATACACTGTTAGCTCCAACAGCTTATGCCAGCAAGTGGATATAGTTGTGCAAGAAAAGAAAGCAAAGTTTGTTGGATTAAATATGATGCATCTGAAAACGAGTAGAAGTAGCCCAGAAGAACCATGTTTCCAAGAAGTTAGGACACGCTTCACATTCATCAAGCATCACTTAAGATTTCATATCAATTTATAAATTTCACTGCAAAACCTTTTGGCATTTGATGCTTTCCCTTTTGGAAATAGCTCAGGTGTTCCCCTTACTAGGCTGAACCATTCCTACGTCTTAATTTCAAATAATAAATCAGTTGATTAAAAATACTAACAAATTCTGTTTGAATAATTTCCAGGGTATGACGACAGCTACAGGCAAAATATTTGACTTCCTCATGACTTGCAAATCGTCTGCGCTTCCTTCTCCGCACCGCATGAAGTTATCGCTGTAACGCTACGGCAGCATCAGGAGAATGACCTTTCCACCACAGATTTCTTCTCAGCTTTCTGTTCCTGCTCACTAGATGCTGGCAGATGTTTCTCCACTGTTTACATTCACCTTGCTGCTGCCTTACGGACTCAGATAGGAATTCTGCCGTAGTTTTCTACAAAACATCTGCCCAGGTTACCCAAATATTTGCTATTATTAAGACTTATTGAGTATTCTGAGAATCCAAACCAGCGTGCACATGTTACACCTAAGAACTGAACAAACAACCAACATTAAACACAGCTCTGCCAAGGCTGCGCCTTAAATATCACTGAACCGGTAACAAGTTCACAGTGATTTAAGTCGGCGTTAAACTGGAACACAAACAGCACCTATTGGAAACAATGCACCGAGAAATCAGTTTCAGCACCCCACCTCCTCGTGACAGTCTGCCAAATGGTGTGGATTTAAACCCATGTTTTCCTAGTTCACTTTTCCCTTTCCCCAGAATAATAGGGTAGGGAGGCTTAATCTAGCACCAGGCACTGACTGCCCGAGTTGTTCCTCTGGCATACAGTAAGAGTGCAGATGCTTCAGGGAACTACCAGCTTTGAATCAAAGCCTGAAGTTTCTGCTGTGTTTCCGAGATACTTCTGCCTGGAGCAAACACACTGAATTAAGCATTTTCCTGCTCTGACAAGCAGTGTTTAAATCACACAAATACTCAGCGGTCTGACAAGAGCAGGTACAATGAATCCGAGGGTTTGGACATACAAAACCTTGGAAGCTCTGCTTCTGTGTCTCTCACTAAAATAGGAAGGATCCCTGCTGAAGTTTCAGTGTGTCTCGTTATAATTCCCAGTTTGAATCACCGTCCTATCGGTTTCCCTCAATGGGTTTTGACGTGCCGTGGCTGTAATTCTTTCTAAACTACCCTGTGAACTGCTTCCTGGCGTTTGATTAACCAGAGCTTCTCTTTTATTCGGACATAAAAGCTAAACATCCAACTGCACTTTTGATTTTGCTGAAAACAGTTTCTTTAGAGGTTTTCAATTACCGTGTGCCCGAAGAAGAGCTTCTGCAGTAAAAAGCGGGGCTTGGAGCATGTCAGCAGATTCCACAATCAGCATATCCTTAAGCCTTCGCAGGTCCTGAAGTCTTAGCCCTTCATATGGCTTTGAGAACAAGAAAGAAAGAAAGAGTTTATGTCTAGCAGCATTGTTCAGTTAGTCTGTATTGCTGTTTTAAAATGCAAACACCCAGAGCACTGATCATCTCAGCTGTGTGCCACAGCACGTTCACTGTGCAGATCAACGACTGCAAAGCCCTAGGGAAACACTGTCACTGTGCTGCATTTACTGCATGATCTTCGTACATTCCAAAATCTGAAAGACTACAACACGTGAAATACAGATAAAATACAAATATAAGAAAATCAAAATGAAGACTAAAATCTAAAAGCACTTTGGAGTTCTCCGTGATAGCTGAAGGCCACGGTCAAAGATGAACGTGACCAATACTGACCAGTTCTCTCGCAAAAAGGGTGATTTTGGTGAAACCTCAGATACTGTGGCATTAGTACGAGAGTGCACGAGTAAATCTGAACCAAGGATTTCACAGGACAGCGTGAGAAAGGGCAGGTTAACACACGTAGAATAACAGATGAAATAGATTATCTGACTCTATGTGAGTTGAGACCCATCAACCCTGAACTGACTGGAGAAAGGTGCTTTGGGACAGGAGATGGTAAGGACGGACACATTTGTGAATAGAATCAGCTACAGGCTTTTTGAGGTGATCCTCATCCTTGCAGAAGTCAGTCATGAATATGACAGATGAGATGGTTGGGGTGGGAAGGGATGCCATTTGAAAGGGGTGCTACTTGGGTGCTACTCACGTCTGTGACTCAGAACTGCATCCAAACAGCTTGTGAGTATCTCCAAGGTTGGGGATTCATTGGATAGGAAGATGTTAAAACTCCTTTTGAAACACAGTGTCTAACTGTCATAGCCCTACACAGCAGGGATACTGCCAGAGCACATCGCCCCGATGCCTCCCTGATCTCTCTAGGAGTTCTGTCCTCTTATTATAGTCTTAAAAAAGAAATAAAATTAGACAAAAAAGCAATAATTTTAGGACTCTGAAGTAGCTCCAAGATACCAGAGACGCAGATTACTTTTTAAAACTAAGAAAGGGAGGGCCTGACAGCAAATAAAGTATTTGTTAGTGCTGCTGCACAAGAAAAACGCCTGAAAGGCAGAAAGGAGAAAGCAAGTTGGAGGATATGCACAGAGAACGGATACAGAAAGGGTAATGTTCTCTTCTGTGATGTTCTGTGACTTGGTCTGGGTGACCCTGCTGTGGCAGGGGGATTGGACTGGATGATCTTTCAAGGTCCCTTCCAATCCCTAGTGATTCTACGACATAAAACTGGTATGTGCTCAGGACTAACCAGGAACCTGGCCATGTAACAGTAGCTGCCTTCACCAGGTAGGAGAAGAAAGGATGCTGAGCAGCAGCAGAGCAATAGCAGTAAGAGATAAATACAGTCAAGACCACACATCGTTCTCATGTCCTGATTTTATGTAGACTTAGTGCAGAATTCTCCAGTGCCAGATAATAAACTCACACACCTGTAAGACTGGTTCTGTCCTTGGAACCTAGGTAAAAGTCTACCATGCACATAACCCTTTAAGGATAACGAGCAAAAGAGATGAGGAGATACCTGTGGCTTCTAAACAATGCTTTGCTTTGGGAACTCCTCCTCTAAAAAGTAATAAGCTTCCTAAATTCCAGGTATCATCATAAACCCTACAAAATACATCTAAAAACCTAAGTGACTGTCACTAGGACCTCTTCTGTTAGTCAGTAAAATAACAAGGAACTTCCTGATAATAGAAACTGAGTGATTCCCAAGAGCCCTGCAACTGCCTCCTTGTCCTTTCTGAGTGAGCAGGAAAAGAGGAGAGATAGCCTGTGAGTGTCCTGTCCTTTACCAAAGCTCAGGGAGTTCCTCTGTGTCCTTCCACTGCTGATCACGCATGACTCAGGAAAGGACAATCTGAATGTTAATGGCTTGCACTGAAATAACTCTGGGCCACTCGATTCATCGCATGCTGAAATGTGACTGACCTACTTCAGGTTCTCACAAAAGAGAAAGTTTATAACAGCATAGCAGAGGATCGGGGGGACGAACAGCTGGGTGGCTGAATGATTATCACTGCACGAAAACACGGCACAAAAATGGAAGGGAAGAGTGAATTGTCAAGCAAATCTCAACTGCATCTTGTATCGCAATTGTAAAACAAGCAGCTTTGTCAGCAGACCAGTGCTCAAGTCTTGAAGACCAGATATATCACAGAAAGAAATGGCCTTTCTGTCAAACCTACAACACACATGGACGTTTCAGGAGGCAGGATGATACCCTGAATGCAGCTATGCTCAAAACTGCATTTAACTTACTGGATCAAACAACAGCCAAGTCTCTCCCTTGAGTTACAGACTACTACCACGTTGTCTCAGCTGGAACATTCCCCACAGCCCAGCAGGGGTTTGTTGGATCCTGCTGCTTTCAAGAACCCTAAATTTATCTTTTGAAGTAATGAGGGAAATATTCTTAAGACTGGGTCTGAAACTTCCAACATTTGTCTCCTGAAATAACAGATGAACCTGCAGAGGCAGCTGAAACAAAGGAAATCATATCATTCCAGATACTACTGGACCAGAAACACCAGGGTGAAGCTGTTCCGCCCGGGAAGAAAGATCTATTCGTGGTTTTCAAATGCTATCTTTCCTCCTATCCTGCATTCTGGAGATGAAATGACGCGTTTCTTGGTGGTCTTCAAGTTTTGAATTCTTCATTACTTAATCTTCTGTGTTTTGGTAAGATGTTAAAGAGCATCACTGATCAGTTACAATAGAGATACTGTCAAAGTGCTTTGCATGCTTGCTTGCCCCAGAGTTTAGTGTGTTTTAGAAATATTTGAGAGGAAAGAAGTCGAGGACCATCTTGAAGAGTCAATTTTGGTGAAGGAAGCACATTCTGGGGAAGGTTTTGGGATCATTTCAGATGTCTGCTAAGGTAACAGCTGGAGGTATCACCGTGGCCAGGTGACAAGACAACCAACCAAACAGTTCTACTTGTATAACCAAATGAGCAGTGAAGAGCAGTTGTGGCAGGTAACTGCTGCCGCCATCCGAAGTGGTTTTCCCAGCAGAGAAGATCTAATTTCAAACTACATATTATGATTTGGGTGTCTCTATATGGGAATAATCTTAAAACTTTAAATGAGTTCATTACATTTGCTATTTCAATGTATGATTCAAGTCTATTACACCTCATCTCATCTAGGAATAAACAATCTAATTAAGCTTGCTTATATTTGAATTTATTCATAAAGACGAGGCAGAAAACTAATTAATAGTACAAAGACTTTCTTATTCTCCAGGAAAACAGTTGACATGATCTAAGCCTGCTCATAGGTAAAACTGAACGGATTTTCTTTGAAGCATCGTTAGGTCGTAAGTGGACTATGCTAGTAAAAGGCAAGGCCATGCTACTTTGGAAGGGAGGAGTCACACAGAAATCTATTACCCTTTAATTTACACTGAATTACTTTGTCAGATGTGCTGAATCATACTTTATGTGTTCTTATTTAGCCTTTTATTTAATAGAAAATCAACCATCAAAATCATGTGGTCAAGCGATCCTCGTTGAAGCACAGTCAGAGTAAGCTACTTTGCACTGTACCTGAATTCAAACGTGTGGCAGTAAATTGTCACTCTCAAAGAACTGACTTGAGAATAACATCACCTGTTACTACCAGCTTCTGAAGGAAGCTCTGGCACAGGCTGCCCAGGGGGGCTGTGGAGTCTCCTTCTCTGGAGACGTTCCAGACCTGCTCGGCTGTGTTCCTGTGTGACTTGGTCTGGGTGATCCTGCTGTGGCAGGGGGATTGGACTGGATGAGCTTTCGAGGTCCCTTACTTGCTGCAGCCACACAGCCTGCAACACCTTCAAGACAGTCCACATGATTCCATATAGGAACAAAACTTCCCTTTAGTTCTGACAACGTATCCCATATTCTCCCAGCTGAACTCGGAAGCCATGCAGAGGTGTGTGAGAATCTAAACACACAGCACGAAGCACAGCGCCTACTGAAATACCGTGCAGAATTACCATAATGAAAGCATCAACGTGTAAACTACATCAAATCTGAAGTATCTTCTGACCTCTTTTTTGTCTAACGCAGCGTATTCAGCTTCGATGCTTTCAGCTTCGGGATCACGTGAAAATACCATTCGGGATTCCAGGTTAAGAGCCAGCTCTTTGTGGTGCTGTTTCTCTGCACAGTCACACGGGGTATCTTTGTTTTCATTTTCTGCAAACAGATCTCCACCGTGTTTTACCAGAAGCTAGAAAGTCAAACAGCGAAGTAAATGGTTATTCATGAGCAATTCTAGTTGGTAATAGTTCTAATAATACTACTGCTAGTTCTGATTACTTCTCTGAAGAAAAGACATGTCAGTTAAGAAGAGAATAAAAGAACTATGAAGTAAACCAGAAAGATTAGACAGGTAATAGCAACAGCCTTTGGGAAACAAAGGTTCTCTGATTATTATTAAATTGCTAATGGATTTTATACGTAATTATACCTGCATAATTAATATCTGTAAGAAAATGATTAAACATATATATCTTTAAAATAAACTCTACTGTATAAATAAATAATCACATAAAACACCTGCTCACAGTAATTCTGTAGAACCACAACATCACAGAACACTCTGCAAAGCAATGCTGCATGATCTAGGTTTCAAACACTTAAACTTGCTCTGCTGATGCGGTCAGCGCTCCACAGCCAATGAGGGACTGAGCACATCAAGCACTCAGCAAGATGGAGCAAGAAACAGCTTTACATCTTGTTTTATGGGCATGACTCCACCACGCCTCTCAGCACCAGTTCACTAGCAGTGATAGAAAACAGGAGATTCCTTAGGTAGGAGGGAAGATGTGGTAGCAATTCACAGACAGCACAGATAGTTCTACCTTATCGTACTGACACGAGAAGAGTGACATCACCTAATACTAGTGATTCTAATATGGGCTAGTATCGTGCCAACCTTGTCTCTTGCCAGTACTCACTCAGAAAAGCATTCTCTAGCTAATTCGCACTAATTGTGCTGCTTTTATTACCTTGCAACCTTTCCTCCTGCTATAAACTCATCTAATATAAGCAAGGACAATAAATGCCAAAGATTATAAAGGGCAGCAGAGGATCGTTTTGCTGATTTATCATGACAGCTTTACAACACGTGATAAACATCTAACGATGGAGCAACCAGGACAATCGTTCGCTACTAAAATGATGACCCCAGTGGTTGTAATGACACTGCTCTGTAATTTTAACCAGAGTATTTCAGGACTCTGCTTCTAATTTTTATACATCTTAAGAAACACGATTTCCCCAAACCAATCTCCTCTCCACATACGTTTTTTTGATTATGTTTAATCACCTCTTACTTTTTAGTTCAGCAGACTCTGTCACTGTAAATTACAGCATGTATTTTCCAAATCCCGAATACCTCCTGTTAAATCTTTGGGAACTTTGCCAGCATTCTCCAAAATAAAAAGAAAGGCAAACTCCACAACACCAAAACCACTTCAATACTAAGATTTAGTTCAGAAAGTATTAGCGTCATTAAATATTACATCGCATTTATCTCCATGACAGAATATCAGGTAGAAGTCAAGATAATAATAGGATAAATATAGGATTACAGAATTGTTCAGGTGGGAAAAAGACCTTTGAGATCGAGTCCAGCTATGAACCGAGTTCTACCATGCTCACTGCTAACCCACATCCCTCAGCTCCAGCTCTCCACAGCTTTTAACACATCCACAGATGGCAATTCAACCCCTTCCTTGGGCAGCCAGTTCCAAGGCCTGATGACCCTTTCAAAAAGCAAGTCTTTCCTAAAGTATAACCTACACTCCCTCCTGGAGCAACTTGAGGCCATTTCCTCTTCTCCTATCACTTACGACTTGTGAGAACAATTTCCTCCTCTCTACACTCTCCTTTCAGGTACTTGTAGAAAACAAGGAGGTCTCTCCTCAGCCTCTTTTTGTCCAGACTAAGCAACCCCAGCTCATTCAGCTTCACCAGCCTTGCTGCCCTTCTCTAGACCCACTCCAGCATCTCAATGTCCTTCTTGCATTGAAGTGCCCACAAGTGAACCCACTACTCGAAGATACCAAGCTTACTGTTACCCTGTGCTCTCTAGACTCGACACTGCCAAAACTTTTGTGGAGTTTCATGTTCCATCTAAACATTTTAAACTCTGAAATATTCTCTCCATGACAGAATGCTGCACAGACCCTTGCAGCTCAACGCTAGCCTATAAAATGAGGAACATGCAAGAAGTTTTTAATAATCACATTGTGTTTCTCTGGAAGCGATGCCCAAAAGGGTCCTGTCTCCTAAATAATTAAAAAGGGACTCAATAATTTAAATCATCACATCGATAATTTAAACCATTGCAAAATTGCTATTTACTATTCCAAACATGCTGCCATAGAGTAGAATATATCTGCATAAAATCCAACCTATTCAGTGTGAACATTAAGCCTTCTGTTTGTAAAATAGAATTAAAAAGATCATTCAATACCTGATGTCTTCCCCCCCAAAAGAGCGGAACACTGTGCATGCCATTTACTAATAACCATCCACGGACTCGTAATCAAACATGAACTTTTACCTCAACACAGGTTTTCATCCCTGAGGCAGCAGCATAGTGCAAAGGTGTGTTTTTTTTGTTATCTACAGCATCGATGGCTGCTCGTTCATATTGTCCCTCATCCAGCTTTGCCCCCTTCCACTTCAGGATCATCTGCAGACAATCTGCTCTTCTGCAGTCATCTTCGGAGGGTCGCGTCAGGCGAGGATGAAGAGCTCCTTCCGAGATCATGATCTGAGGTCCCATACACAGCAAGTGCATAGATGTCTCATTGTGCACGTTCCGTTTGTTTGGGTTACCGTCTCGAACAAAAAGGAAAGTTCTGGAAGGAGGATAAAAACATAGAAGAAAACCAATTAGCACACAATTCCGCTCAACTCCTTGCAGTGGGAAGGGTCTGCTACCACAGCTCTCTTTGCTTTCTGCCAAGGTTCTGATTAGCCATGTTAGCGCTACACATTTTCAGGGGATAATGACTGCAGCTCTCCTGCATTTCTTTTAGGAATCAAGAGCCAACCAAACAGAATGAAACCATTACTGGGGCAAAAAGGTATCAACATCATCGTTAAGTTACCTACTGCATTTAGGAGTGAGCCAAGCATGGTTTCCCTTGGACGGTCAGGAAGAGTTTCCACTAGCCCATGGCACTGATGGTTTTTAGTTCTGAGGTAGATTTCAAAGGAAAAGAGCTGAGTGCCAAATTAGAAGCAGCTTCCACTGAAGCTGGCTGCTTACCAGCAGCTTTGGTGACTAAACGTCTTCTGTACGAAATTCATGTGATTTTCAGCTCTGTCTCGTTTCTCCTGCACGTTTCTTTACAGCTAGAACCAATGCTCAAACGCAGGTGCGTTCCTTCCAGCCTTCTCTTCAAATCCCTCCTCTGAACACAGGTTTTTTCTGAAAACTCTGAATTCTCTTCTCAGATAACTGTGATACTATTATTGTTAGAGTGCTGGGTAATAAATAGATGAGATTACTGTCATTAATTAATTAAATTAAATAATAAGCACGAATCCACCAATAAGAGGGTTTCTCTTCACGATGACAGCTCCCAGCTCTGTATTTCTGTGCAGGGTTCATTATGGACTCGGTTATCTTTTCCAACATAAACAATTC
>VZRI01010359.1:0-39752 GCA_013397515.1 Upupa epops
AGAGACTTGGTCTCCGACGTTCTGTCAGAGTCTCTGACAGCTACCCAAGCGCAGGTGCTTCTCTTCTTTGCAGGAGCACGAGAACCAATCATTTATCTGGCAGCTATTTAATTAGTTCAGACTTTCATTTCTAATGAGAAAAAGGGCTTTAAGCTTTTCCTCTTTATTTCTAAACCTCAGATTGCTGCTGTGAGGACTGCTGCAACCAGAACTCAGGCTGGAAGGAGAACCCACTGCTTGTGCCTAAGGGATTAAACCTCTTTGGAGAAAGCCAAGCAGAACCAGGAGAGCACTTTCCTCATAGGATCACCTTGTGCTTTCCCAGGATCTCAGAATGATTGAGGCTGGAAAAACCCTCTGAGCTCAGCCAGCCCAGCCCAGCACCTGACATCACCCCAGTGGCCACACCAGGGCCACAGCCAGGCTGTCCTTCAACACCCCCAGACACAGGGACTTCCCCTCTGCCCTGGGCAGTGCAGTCCAGGCTTTGAGCACAATTTCCATGAGGAAGGGCTTCCTGACAGCCAACCTAACCCTTCCCTAGCATCTTCAGGCCCTGCCCTCTCCAGTGCCTGGGAGAAGAGCCTGACCTCCACCTGACTGCAACCTCCCTTCAGGGAGCCAGAGAGAGGGAGAATGTTCCCCCCTCGAGTCCTCTCTTCTGCAGGCTAAACACCCCCAGCTCCCTCAGCCTCTCCCCATCAGCCTTTCCCTCCAGTCCCTTCCCCAGCCTCCTTGCTCCTCTGGCCCTGCTCCAGCCCCTCCAGCTCCTTCTTGAAGTGAGGGATCCAGCACTGCCCCCAGTACTAGAGGGGAGGCCTTCAGACCAACTCTTCTGTCCTCGCTAACTCAGCTGAGGGTTCCCTAGTGAAATGGCCTTGGTCCATACCATGCTGACTCATCAATTCTTGTGTTCAGGCCAGGAAGGAAGAACTTACCCTCCTCTCGGGGCTTCAGATGGTTTTCTCTTCCTTTTGGGTGTCTTTGTCACATCCCTCCATCCCAAGGGTTTGACACTGGGAGCACTGACCCATAACACAGC
Organism: Upupa epops; assembly: GCA_013397515.1. Lineage (NCBI taxonomy): Eukaryota > Metazoa > Chordata > Aves > Bucerotiformes > Upupidae > Upupa > Upupa epops. Next base: position 1,043 of record VZRI01010359.1, read on the forward strand.
ATCCGGAAGGGAATAACCCTGGCCCTGAGCAAACGCAGCTCCTGCATCTGCAGTTTGCCTCGTTTCTAACCCCATCGCATGCGGAGAGCTCGGTGCCAAGGGATTGCTCTCAAAACAGGAGTTCCCACTCTCCCCTGGTGTGGGGTAGCAAACTGCACTTCCACACTGGGAGATGTGCTAATATCTTCCAAGATGGTCCTGAGCTGCTCCTGAGCTCTTCCTCTGCTCACATGAAGGGGGTTTAGTGCTGCTGTAAGGCTGAAACCAGCTCAGCACAAACCAGAGGAACCTCAGGGTCTCCAGCCCTTTCCCCTCGGTGACCACCACACGTCGGTGGCCACTGGGATCAGGCAGCAGGAGGCCAGCTGGGTTTGCAGGAGAATGTCACTGGCTTCACCACAGAGCTTTGTGTTAAGAGTCTGGGCACATCCCCTGCTCCTGCTTTCTGATGAACTGGCAGTGATGCCTCCTCAGCCCCCAGCCTCCTCCCCACCTCTGCCTCAGCCTGTGGAGATGATGACTTTCCCTGGGGAAATAAGGTCTCTCTGGTCCCCAGGGCTTGTTGGAGCTGCTGTAGCATCCTCAAGAAGCAGGGTACGAGGGGAGATGATCTGCAGTCAGTCTGATCTGCCCACGTACGCTCCAGGTCCCATTTCTCTGTGAGCAGCAATGCTGAACGAGGCAGTTTGTCTCTGCAGCACAGCCACGCTGGGGAAGGCATAATTACACGAGTTTATCTTTTCACTCCACACCGTGTTATTCAAAAGGGCGAGATATTTGCCTGGAAACTGCAGTGGGTGGCAGGGAAAACTTCCAGCCAGCGCTGCTGGGCTTCAATAGCATCGTTCAGCAGAGGACGTGGAAGGGCTCCATAAACACCGCTGGGGAGGTTTCTGCCCAAGTAGCCACACTGGCCAAAGCTCCAGCCCGGCTCCCCTTCCCTGGGGCAGCCCGAGGAGCTGCTGAGATGCTGCCTAAGCCCTGCTAAAGGTTTTCAGTGCTTCAGCTGTAATGTTAGAAAGCATGGCTTTGCCCTGAATGACGCAGCGAGTCACTGAGGGATTGAGGGTGATGAACCCCAGGGCTCTGTGTGGCCACACTTCTACGAGACATAGATTAGGGTGGACTGGGACAGAGGAGATTTCATAGCCATTCAGGTTGGAAGACACTCCAAGCTCACCCAGTCCAACCCCACTGCCCACTAAACCCTGCCCCCAGGGCACAGCTACTCAGTGTTTGAACCCCTCTGGGGATGGTGACTCCCCCCTTCCATGGGCAGCCTGTTCCAACCCCTGAGCACTCTGTCAGGGAAGAGAACCTAACCCTCCCCTGGCACAAACTGAGGCCGTTTCCTCTTGTCCTATCGCTGGTGACTGGGGAGGAGACCGACCCCCACCTCTGTGCATCCTCCTGTCAGGGAGCTGTAAGGAGCACCAAGGTCTCCCCTCAGCCTCCTTTGCTCCAGACTGAACAACCCCAGTTCCTTCAGCCTCTCCCCAGCAGATCCTCCCAGCCCTTCCCCAAGTTCGGTGCCCTCCTCTGGACCCACAGTTCTCCTCATGCTCCTCCCTTGGGCTGGATTCTGTGCCTGGGGTTGTGCCCATGGGACCGGTTACTGCAGGCAGCATCTGGGCTGGGGACCGTGGGGTTTCCCCTGGAAGGAGTCCAAACCTCAGGCTTCCCCAATTCCCAGGGCAGAGCCTCTCATGAAGCCAAGCACAGGCCAGCACTGAGGAATTATGGCCTCACTCAGCCCATCCCACCTGGGGCTGTGGGTACCGATGCCCTGGGCAGCCGGCGCTTCGCAAAGACCTAGCCCAGAGCCTCTGAGTTTTGGGCTGCAGCCCCTCTGTGGCTCTGGCGATTCCTAACCCGGGTGTTAAAACCCCCCGTGTATTACAAATCCAGAGGCCCATTCCACACCCCAGTGACCTCTCTCGCTGCAGGCAGGACAGGGGTGAGGTTGGACCCCAGGGGCTTTCCTTCCAGTTTGCAAACCCCTGCTTTCTAAGTCGGTACGAACCACCGCGACGGCTCCGTCGGGTTCGGTCTGAACGCTGCAAGAGCTCCCGGACCCAGTGCAAAGCCCAGCGGGGAGGATGGAAGCCCTCGCACTGATCCAAGGGGTGTTGGTTCCTGTTCTCAACCAGTTCTCACTAGGAGATAACCAGAGCTCTCTTCACCCCAGGCTGGGGGACTCTTGCCCTCTACTGGATGTTGTCTCTCTAAATAACTGCAGTAGAGCTGGGATAGGTGACAAAAGGCAGCAGCAGCCTCACTGCTGGGAAGGATGCAGCCTGCAGCAGTAGAGGACAGAAGCCTCTATAACTTCTTCCCAGGGAGGGTGATGGGGCACTGGAGGGGGCTGCCCAGGGCGTTGTGGCGTCTCCTTCTCTGGAGATGCTTGAAACCCGCCTGGACTTGGTCTGGGGGATCCTGCTGTGGCAGGGGAATTGGACTGGATGATCTTTCGAGGTCCCTTCCGATCCCTGATGATGGTTCTGTGGTTCTCTTAGCTCCAGAGCAGCCCCACAGGGAGAAAACCCCTTTTTCTGTCTTTTCCAGATGTCAATCCGTTCAGCTGTACAAGAGGGCTGGAGGGGGAATTCCCAAAGCTCTGCTAACGAGATCCCCATTGCTTATTTAATCGGAGATCCATCCCCACAGACACCTGGCATAGAGATGGATCCTCAAGGAGCCACAAAGCCCCCCAAAAGACCCCCAAAGCACCTCTGTGTCAAATTCTCCTTCATCTCCTGATCCGTGGGGCTGCGGGGCTGTGAGGAACAGCAACCCCCCTGCCTGGAGGAGCCACTGCTGCCCTCTGAAGCAGAGAGAGCTCTGGGTGCTGATCTGGAGATGAAACCTAGAGGAGGGGAAAGGCCCCTCATTATTCCCCGGGATGTCTCCCCAGCTGTCTGCAGTGTCGAACCGAGAGAAACAAACTGTTCAGGATTATTTTGAGCTGGTTCCTTCAGCTGAAGTTCCCAGCACAAATGAGCTGGAGGGAGGGGGGAGATGCTCCAAGCCAGGATCTGATCTCAATTACCAGCCTAGGACATTCATCCCAAGTCCATGCCAAGGGTGACTTCAGACCCAAACCCAGCGTGGAAGCAGTGGCAACAGTGAAACTGGGGTTAAAATCTGACCCAGAGTAGCTCTGCTGAAGGAAAACAGACTGCTAGAGATTCAACAGTCCTGAACACGGACCTTTGGGGCCACAAGAAGACACTGATGCTCTGTCATCTGCACCTGCTGCCTCCGCTGAACAGTAAAGAGACTGAATACCACAGTGGCTCCACAGTACTGCTCATGCTGAGCTGAACTACCCCACTGGGACCTGGGGTTGCCCTGTAGCAGCCAGGGCAGGACCTATCCCATTATAAAGGTTGGACCTTTAATTCAGGTGCTGACCCAGGTGTCTCTGAGCTCAAACCCTGCTCCAGACCTTTGCTGGAGTGATAAGATGATGGGGAAGCTTGCAAAGCCCTCACTGAGGCCGAGCACTATACTGGCAGCAGCCAGATCCTGAGCCCAGGTAGATCAGTAGGCACAGGGGGACCATAACTGTCCTCTCTGAGGAGCTGCACCTACACACAGGCCCACACAGCATCCACCAGCTGTGTCCTGCTCCTCCCAGAGCCCTGGTTCGTGCCTCTCACAGCAGCCCCGGCTGACAAAGACAGTCCCTCAGGATTTCTGTCTGTCCCAACAAGTTATTCTGGGATGCTGGGTAGGACCTTTCCCCTCCATCGTCGCTGCTCAGCTCATGTTTTGCATCTCTTGAACCTTTGCAAAAGGCTGAATCAGAAATATTCCCTCCCCCAGGGCTTTCACTAAACCAATCCACTGGTCAGGGGGAACAAAACCACCTTCTCACACCACAGGCTTCTCCGTGGAGCCCGACCCAGGCTCCTGGTGGTTTGAGTTTCCTTGCAGGCAATGGGTGCCCCCAGATGCTCTGCAGCAGCTTTGGGGGACTAGCTCAGGCAATAGAAGGGGATCATCCCTGCAGATTGTGCCTGATGCAGCAGAAATCTCCCCTGCAGGGCTTCATCTTCAGCTGCTTAGAGATTTCCTAGAATCATAGAATCATTAGGGACTGGAAGGGATCATCCAGTCCAATCCCCCTGCCACAGCAGGATCACCCAAACCCAGTCACACAGGAACACAGCCAGGTGGGGCTGGAATGTCTCCAGAGAAGGAGACTACACAACCCCCCTGGGCAGCCTCTTCCAGTGCTCCGGGACCCTCACTGGGAAGAAGGTCCTGCTGATACTGACAAGGAACCTCCCCTGTTCCAGCTGGCACCCAGTGCCCCTTGTCCTAGCACCAGATGACCTTCAGAAGAGCCTGGCTCCATCCTCCTGACACCCACCCCTCACAGATTTATAGACAGGAATGAGGTCCCCCCTCAGCCTCCTCTTCTCCCAGCTCAAGAGACCCAGCTCCCTCAGCCTTTCCTGTACTCAAACTCCCCCCGTGGCAGCGCAGGGTGATGATGAATAAAACGGGGTTTGGACGTGAAGGAGGGAAATCAGGAAGGAGAAAACAACTCCTCGAGTAATTTATGAGGCACTTTCGTAGCTGGTATTTATAGGGCTCGGTGGGGGATTCACATTGTTCTCTGCCCTCTGACAGCACTTGGCAGTCCTGAAAACATTAAATAAATACCCTAAATCCCCCCAAAAACCACCCCCTCCTCCAGCTCCACATTTTTGATTAATAATCTTGAAAGCTCAGGGTGTCAGCAAGTCCTCTCCGAGACCTCTCCTCTAATAACTTACAGCTTAAAGGTACCAGGGCTTGATTAAACCTCTCAGCAGAGTAAATCAAGGGAGCTCAGGGAGAAGAGGGCCTTTCCCTCCCCTTTTCCACTTGATAGTTACTCACTCTGCTTTGCCCAAACACAGACACTCACTCCATCACTGCCACCAGCACAGTGCTCGCCAGGGCTGCCAGGTCACACCTGTGGCCAGCTGGAAGCTGGAAGCTCCTGCAGCAGTGGGCCTGCAGTGCTGTCTGTGGGGAGAGTCAGGAATTCAGGAGCAGTACGGATAGTGTGGAGCAAACAGAATCCTCCTTGACACTCCAGAAGGACAAGGAGTGTCACCTGCATGAGGACAACCTCAGTGACACCCATGGCCACGGCAAAGCCATGGCAGCAATGCTGTGCCTGTTGGGGGCAGTGGATGTGACTGGCTCTGCCTGGCAGTCGCTGCTGCTCCAAACGTTTATCTCAGCAGAAGAAGCAGGCTGCCCAGAGAGGAGGTGGAGGCCCCATCCCTGGAGCCACCCAAGGTCAGGCTGGCAGGGGCTCTGGGCACCCTGGTCTGGCGAGTGCTGGCCCTGCTGGTGTCGGGAGGTTGGACTGGATGCCCTCTGGAAGTCCCGTCCAACCCTGTGATTCCATGGTTCTATGAAACCTTCCAGCCCTGCTCTTGTCTCTGTGTGGGCACGAAGTGTGGATCTCATTGTAGGAGCGAGGTTTGCAGGAGGCTGGAAGATCACAGAATCATAGAACCAGTAGGGATTGGAAGGGACCTTGACAGATCATCCAGTCCAATCCCCACACTAACGGTGTCAGAAGGGCTCTCTCCATGCCTACCCAGATTTCCTAGGAGGGGGAGAGTAAGAGGTTGAGTATAAAACCTCAGGAGTCTTCAAACTGCCTGGTGACTGGAGCCTCCTCAGCCTCTGTAGGGTCTTCCCTGCACTCAGTGCTGCTGCTGTGAGTTTGGCAGAGGAAAGGACAAAATACAACTGGCTTCAAGCAAAGATGGGACAGCAGTTCATGCCAGGCTTGGCCCAGAGACTGGGAAAGCCCAGTCCCATCACCACTCACGCTTCACAGAGGGTAGGTGATCAAACCAGAGTCTTCTATAGAGCTTTGGTCAATCCCCAGATAATTTGGGTCTCAGCCTTGAAGTGTCCAGCTGTGCTGAGTCCTCTGGGGCTTCACGTTTCTCTCTGACCAAGGGGTAATATGAAACAGCACACAAAGGTTGTTCCCTATGGAACCTCACAGAACCCTGCAATGTGCCTGCTCCTGAGAGCCATTCCTGGAAGTGCTGAGTGTTTGGAGCCTCAGAGCAGCTGCTGAGTTGTGGCATTTGAGTGTTACCTACTCCCAGTCCACCCCCAGTCGCTGGCTGAGTTGGCAGCTGAGCTCCCTGTCCCAGAAACGCAGCGCTGCACCATCAGCTCGACGGTCTTGAAGGTCTCCTCCAACCTTGGTGACCCTGAACAGTCCCGAGGTGACATCCTCCTCCAGACCCTGGAGGGTCTGTATCTAACCCCGGTGTTTCAGTCGGTCCCTGTCTGTTGTGGAGGAGCTGTTGAGTAGGAGAAGGCTCAAGAAACAGAAGGGGCGCTCAACACGGGTATCTGGTGCCCTCCTGTGGAAAGGAATCCCCTTTCTTCTTCTCAGAGAACCAGAGACTCGCAGAATCATTCAGATTGAGAGAGACCCACAAAGTCTTCCATTCCAACCACAAACCCACCCCATCCTGCCCTCTAAACCCTCTTCTCTAAGGCCACATCCCGGTTTTTGCTGTCACTTGCTCCTTGTGAGAAGAGGCTGACCCCCACCTCTCTCCAACCTCCCTTCAGGCAGTTGCAGAGAGCAGTAAGGTCTCCCCTCCGCCTCCTTCTCTCCAGACTGACCATCCCCAGCTCCCTCAGCTGCTCCTTGTTCTCCAGACCCTTCCCAAACCTTGTCGCCTTTCTTTGCCTCAATGCCCTTCTTGCACTGAGGACCCAAAACTGAACCAACTGAATGAAGCAGTGACAAGGGCCATCACCACTGAAGTTCAGGACACGCGGGGACGGATCCAGCCTGCCCAGGTAACTCTGCTGTGTGCTCTGCTCTCTTCACTCTTGCCTTCGCTCTGCCTCATGCCCTAGGAATGTTTGGCCTGACAGCCTTTCAACACAAACAGCCTCAATTGCTCTGTGGGGAGAGGCTTGTCCACCGCAGCACCACCTCTTCATCATCCTCTGCATTCCAGCCCCACCAGTTCCACACTCGTGGTTACTGTGCTGACTCCTCTACTCACTGGGAAGAGGAGCTATTTGAAACCCTTTCTGGAGCAGCAAGAGTTCCCACTTCTTCAACTGCACTTGGGAGGGACAAAAATTAGCCTGATTGAGATTTATCCTCAATTGAGATTTATCCTCGGCCTTATTGGAAACAGGATCTTTGCTCTGAGCCCCCGTGCACTGCATTCCCACGCAGGAAGAGGCTCTTCGCTCACTGTTTGCACCCATGGACCAGCAACGGCACCCACAGCCAAAGGCTAAAGCCCTGTGGTTTGTCAGGTCAGATCTTCCCGGTGTTACCCCAGAGAGCAGCCCCCAGGGGCTCCAGAGGTTTCTCCTCAGTGGGAAAGCAGAATGGGAGCAACTGGTGAGGAATGAGGTGCAGGAGTTCTGGGCCCCTCAGTTCCAGAAGGACACAGAGCTGCTTCCTGAGATGGCTCACTGGGTTCCTCATGCCACGTCTAGAACATCAAATCGCTTAGACTGGAAAAGAGTTTCAGGGTCATCAAGACCAAACCCTGAACCCAGCTGTCCCTACCTACTGCTAAACCCTGTTCCTGAGCCCCAGATCTCCCTGACTGGGAAACACAGCCAGGGATGGGGACACAACCCCCTGCCCGGGCAGCTGGTTCCAGGAGATCTGGCTCATGTTTTCTTCCTGACCTCAGAAAACATCTCTGTGCCTCAGCTGGCATTGTTTGACCTGTTCTGACAGGGACCAGGTTCACTGAGCCCCTGGAATTCATTTCCTGGGGAGGAGGTTCCTTTCTTTCCCCTTTAGGAGGAACAAATGACTACAGGCTGAGCCCAACTGGAGACTCTGCAGCTGCAACTTAACCGAACACAGCGCTCCAGGCCGGCTGTTGGCACTGGGCTGTGGCTGGGACAAGATAACGAAGCTGACCCCCAGCCACCCAGCACCCAGCTCCATGGGATGTGGTGGCCTCTGTGCTAGTAGGCAAATAACTGCAGGCCACTGGTGACAGAGCCAGCACCCCCACGATTCCCAGAAGTCGTCTTCTTAGCGAATGACCATTGCCCCTTCCCATCAGATGGGAAGGAAACCCTCTTACAACTTCCCAAGGGGGACCGGTCTGTGCTGAAAGCTGGCAGCACTTCAGAGAGCACCTTAGGGTTGGTTCTGATGAGGAGCGAGAGCTGAACATCACTGTAAAGCTGGCTCCAAACTCCAGCGATGCTTGAATTTGCAGGGAGAGCACTGGGTTCTCTCCCCTCCTCCATCGCTGTTGGATGTCCAAGGAGAAGCCCACTGGAGGGCTGAGGATGACACCAGTTGTTTCAGCTTCTACAGCTCCTGTTCTGTCAGAGATCTCTGCAGAGCAGGGCCAGGACTTTTCAGAGTTGGGAGGGAGCTTATAGCTCACCCAGCCCCAACCCCCTGCCACGGGCAGAGACACCTCTCACCAGGCCAGGCTGCCCACAGCCCCAGCCAACCTGCCCTTGGACACTGCCAGGGATGGAGCAGCCGCAGCCTCCCCAGGCAGCCTGTGCCAGGGCCTCAGCCTCCCAGGAGAGAAATTTCTGCCTCAGATCTCAGCTCAATCTCCATTCTTGGGAGCTGGAACCCAGAACCATAGACCCCTGGGAAAAGCCCCTCCTCAGCTTTCCTAGAGCCCCTTCAGGGACTGGAAGCTGCTCTAAGGTCCCCCAGAGCCATCTCCTCTCCCAGCTGAACAACCCCAGAGCAGAGGGGCTCCAGCTCTCCGATCATCCCCGCGGTGTCCTCTGGACCCACACCAACAGCTCCATGAAGACTCCCTGCTAAAGGAAACCACCCTGGGGACCACTGATTCCCCTTCACCATGACCATCTGTCCAGGAACAGGACCTCTAGTTCCGCTGCTCCTCAGCTCACTGAGCCCAACACAGGCCAAGCAACAGCTTGCAGGAGCCGNAGGAGAGAAATTTCTGCCTCAGATCTCAGCTCAATCTCCATTCTTGGGAGCTGGAACCCAGCACCATTGTCCCAGCACCAGAGACCCNGCTTTCCTAGAGCCCCTTCAGGGACTGGAAGCTGCTCTAAGGTCCCCCAGAGCCATCTCCTCTCCCAGCTGAACAACCCCAGAGCAGAGGGGCTCCAGCTCTCCGATCATCCCCGCGGTGTCCTCTGGACCCACACCAACAGCTCCATGAAGACTCCCTGCTAAAGGAAACCACCCTGGGGACCACTGATTCCCCTTCACCATGACCATCTGTCCAGGAACAGGACCTCTAGCTCCGCTGCTCCTCAGCTCACTGAGCCCAACACAGGCCAAGCAACAGCTTGCAGGAGCCGCAGCTGCAGTGCTCAGCCTGTTTGGATCTGTTGGTGGCCCCCGCTAAGGTTGGGGGTTAAACCCCCCACCCCCCAGCACCTGGAGACAACATGAGGCACCCAGTGAAACAACAACATCTTGTCTTTATTAGGAGTTCCCATGGTAATAGAACACAGAGATTTAAGGAATCAAACACAAGACTTGGGGTCGGGGAGGGGGGGTTGTGGTGGTTGATTCTTTTTGCCAACGGTCACAGATCTCAGGAGATCAAAGCTATCGGAGTACCAGCACGTCCTGCTGTCTACGCACACCATCAGCTTCAGCACTGAGAGCTCCTCCACTCATGGGTCACAAGCACAAATCCAAGGGGTTCAAGCCAGCTAGTATTCAAATCCTACTTGGTTTTAATTCTCTTGAAGAGCTTCAAGTCACTGCGGTTAATTAATTAATGAATGAATGAACGAAGTCACCGTCTTCTCTTTTTTTTTGCCTTTTTTCCCTCTTTTTTCCCCTCTTATTTCTCTGTTTTTTTATTTTCCCATCTCTTTTTTCCTTTCTTTCCCCTCTTCTTTTTTCATTTTCCCTCTTTTTTCCTTATTTTCCTTGGTTTTTCCTTCTTTTTTCTCTTTTTCCCTAATTTTTTCTTTTTTTTCCTCTTTTTTTCCTCTTTTTTTTTCCTCTTTTTTTTTCCTCTCATATTTTTCCCTCTCTTTTCTCCTCCCTTTTTTTTTTTAGTCTCTTTTTTTTTTTTGAAGCATTTACATAGGACATTCATCAAACAGACACAAAGCGGACACGGAGCTCTCACAGGAAAAAACATGCTTACAACAGCCTGCAAAACTCATTGGGGGGTGGGGGGGGTGGGATCTTTTCATGGATTCTTTTAATTTTAAGCCTTCAACAAATCCCAATTCCTTTGAAAAGCCCTCGTGAGGACCAAAACAAACCCGACAGGAAAGAAAAGGAAGACTTAAGTGAAGACTGGAGAGCCGCGAGTGTTTCGTAGAATCGGGAGGGATCTGTGGGAGTTGATTTGATTTTTCTCTTTTCCCCTGCTGGGTCAAAGGGGGTTTTAACTTAATCGGTTAAAAAAACAGCCACGAAAAATAGAGCAAACTGAAAAGAGCTGCAATCTGGACACTGAGAGCACGGACTGCGTGAGGAAACAAAGCGCATCGTAACGCCAAACCTGAAGGGCCCCTAACTGCAAACGGCAGGGTTACGGCAGCGGTTTGGGTTGCTGTGTTCAGAGGGGTCTAAAGGAACCAGGTGCTGAAGCTGGGGAGGGTTTGGGCACCTCAGTAGCTTCCAGATCTTTTGCAAATCCCAGCCTTGATCCTTTGGAGCAACACGATTTGGTACTGGGGTCTTAAAAGCCCTCGCAGAGATGGAGGGTTGGGGGGGTTGTCCCTAGAAGAAGCTGTAAACACTGAAGGAAACAGAGAGATGGAAAACAAGGTGGGTGCAGGTGGCAGAGCACAAGTAGAAGAGAAAGCAGAAGATGCAGCCAAGAGCCAGGGCGTAGACTCAGCGCAAGCAATGCCGTGGAGATTGCGGGGGGAGAAGCTCTGTGCTAAGGGATGGGCTGAGCTCTCGAGACCACTGAGCCCTGCAGCTACGCTTAAGTGGGAATCTAGCGGTGCAAGTGGTTCTCCATGTCCCACAGATCAGAAGCCTCCAACGCTAGGGCTTAAAGTCCTTCGCTCCCAGATGCCCAGGGCTCCTAATATCATGGAAGAACCACCCACAGCCTCTGGTTCTTCCGGTCTGAGGCAGCAGGCATCTGCACAAGTGGGGGAACCCCCAGGAATAGCTGCACCAAGGCAGAGTCCTGAAGGAATGAGTGAAATTCACACCACACTGGTGACCCATCAAGCTTCTCTGAGGCTCCCAGTTGCAACAGCTGGGCATCTGGACTCAAACTGGAATTGCCACAGATGCTCAGGAACAGACCCAACCGATTGACAAGGATGAGTTTGAAGTAACCTCATGGACCACCAGGAGTGGGGAGCAAGGCTGCTACAGAAACCCTTGAAGCAGCGTGTTGCTGTCGGAACAGCAGAGCCTCCTGTGCTCGGACTCAATGATCTCAAAGGTCTTTCCCAACCCGAATCACTCCATGATTCTGTTCCTGTTTGCTCCAGGAGCAGGAGACAAACTAACGACTAACAACTTCTCAAGAGACTCCATCCCAGCTTCTCTGCTGCTCTCAGCCCCTCCATTTGCAGCAGATTAAGACCTCACAGACTCGAGTGAAGATTGGGACTCAGGAACCTGCTCCGCAGCCTCCGACTGCAGCTACGTGGAAGCGTTGGCTGGAATGGTGCAACCTAGGAATTCCTGACATACGGGGCTGGCCGCAGCAGTGACACTGGCAGGACTGTGGGACCTGGATGAGGTTTGGGAAGGAATGAGAAGAACAGGGAGATTCCCCGTTCTCAGATAAGGCTTCGTAAACACCATGATACACAGTACAAACACACACACCAACACTACCCCAACAAAACTTCCTCAAGGACCTAATTTGCAGCAAAAATTCAGAAGGAAAAAGGAAAGAAAGAAAAGAAATCCCAAACCAACAGGACCAAGGTCCCTCAAGGAGTCTGGCTCACCCGACAGCTGGGTCCTGCTCCTCTCTGCTGGCAGCAGGCAGCTACTCGGAGACCTCAGAGAACACAGAGTGGTCGGGATTCGTGTCTCTCCGTGCTTGCCTAGCTGTTCTGCTGGAACACAGAACCCTACAGAACATCCAGTTTAAAACCCTTGAACTGCTCTTCTGCTTCACATTTTAAAAAAGGTATTTTTAATTTATTACTCCTTTATTCCTCTTTCTGTCTTTGGGGGGGGCGTGTGGGGGGGTGTGTGTGTCTTAAAGGCAGCTCCTGGGAAATTCACTTTATCCTTCCTTTATTTAAAGAAAGATGTTGAACGGGACAGAGGCCACTATCTCAAACATCCTCTTTACACTGAATTTTGCTTGTCAGAGGCGTCAAAATCAGGGTTCATTTCTTTAAACGTGATGGGGCTGAGAGGGGGGAGTGAGAGAGGGTTGGTGAAGATGAGGAAGGGATCTGAGGGGACTGAAAGAGGCGCCTTATGTCAGCCCCCCCTCACTGTTGCCCGCAGTAACTGTCACAGGCTCTAAAAGAATCAATAGGGTCTCCAGGTGCCCCTGGCCCCTGGTCCGCGGAGCGGGCACGGGAAGGGCTGGGTCCTTAGCCCAAGCTGGTGATGTTGGCACGTCCGCCCGGCGGGGCCACGATGCGCTGAGTCGTGCGGCGGGGGATGTTGTCGTCGATCTGTGCCCCTGTAGGGGGAGAGAAGCAGCGTCAGGTCCCACCCAGGGCCAGTGGAAGTTAGAGCAGAGCCAAACGCAGGGTGGGTGGCCACCAAAAAGCTTCATTTCTACTGGCTTCCAGTGCCCTAATTCTGCTGAAACCTGCTCTGCACCCCAGGGGCACCCAGCACCAGGCAGGCCAGCTGGCCGGATAGGTTTCCCTCAGCAAAACTTTCTGAACCTCTTTTTTCCCTTATTGCACTGAACCAGCAGCACTGAGAGCTCCCATCTGCCACAGACTGGACCCACAGCTGGCACCCTCAGCTGGCAAACTGGTGCCATCTACCCTCTTCAGACCCCGTCTGAGGATCAGTGGGGTCATGGCATGAAGATAAACAGAACTTTCTGACAGCTCCTCCTCCTTACTGAAGGGGTAATAACCTCCAGGCTACAGCCCATCCCAGCCTCCCTCCCTGCCCTCCAGTGTCAGCAGCATTCATTAGGAGGACAGAAGCATAAACAAACCCTGATTTCAAAGCCATTCAGCCCCATGAAAGCACCTACCAGACAAGCTGAAGCCAGACTGGTGCAGGTTCCTCACGGGTGGCGCCTGCTGTTTGGCAGGAGATGTCTTAGCTGAGGAGGCTGGTGTGACCGTCTTTGGTGTCACCGACACTTCGCAGACAGGACCGTCGTAGAGGCCCCGGGGGACACCCCGCAGCTCAGCCAGCTGCAAAACACAGAGCAGGAGCAGCTTTCAGTGTCAAAACAGAGCTAAACAGCTAAGCCAGCCACAACCACATCCAGATTTGTGGTTGATAAGAGGATTTGAAGGTGTCCAGTGTCTCCTCCGTGATGCTCCTTGGGGGTAACTGGTGTCTGAGGCAGTGAGGATGAAATGAAGCTGCTCCAGACTGCTGTGGTCCGGCCTGGTGCTTACTGGTGAGAGCAGCCTACAGACGGCAGCCAGTCTGTCCCCAGGTTATTAGAGAATCATAGGGTTGGAAGGGACCTCCAAAGGGCATCCAGTCCAACCCCCTACATCAACACTCAGGGCCAGCACTCCCCAGGACCAGGGTGCCCAGAGTCCTCACCAGCCTGAGCTTGAATGACTGCAGATATAGGGTCTCCACCCCCCCTGGTCCAGGGATCCCTCAGCCTCAGATTCCAGAACTTGTTTCTCCTGCTCAGTCTCACTCTGCAGCTTCAAACCAGGACCCCTTGTCCTATCATTCCCTGCCCTTGGGAACAGCCTTCCCCAGCCACCTTACAGGCCCCTCTCAGGGGTTGGATGGTCATTAGAAGGTCCCTCCGGACCCTTCTCCTCTCCAGGCTGAACAGCCCCAGCTCCCTCACCCTGTCCCCAGAGCAGAGGGTCCCCAGTCCTCTTATCAGTTTCTGGCCTCCTCTGGACTCACTGCAACAGCTCCAGGTCCTTCTGGTGTTCTGCACTTTAATGATTCGACCTACTTGCTGGTGCAGTAGAGGCTCCTGGAGCCTCTCAAATGACAGCCATCCCCAAAAAGCAGAACAGTGCCAGGAGAGAGGCAAGGTCGGTCTGCAGAAAGGGCAGGCAGGCTGGGAGCTGCACGGTGCCAGCTCCACCGGGAGCTTCAGATTGGGTTAAATGCAATTATTCCAGCTGAGAGGCTGCCTGCTTGGATTGACAGGTCAGACCTCTCTGCAGGACAGCTCTGTTCTCAGCAGTGCCTGGGGTTGTCAGTTTGCTAACCTGCAGCTTCCACCACAGAACAATGCATTGCAAGGAACATGAAGACCACCCCAGCGAGCAGAACTATCGCAGCTCTGAGTCTCTGCAGGAGAGGCTGACCCTTCAAACACCAAAACACTTCTCTCCTCAGAAACACGAAGAAATAAACTGCTTTGCTTTCTCAGGAACTCAGATGCAGCTGAGTTCGGCATCACTTTCCCGGCCACATTTTACCAGCTGAAGGCAGTTTCTGCTGTGGATGGGTTAATCTGACAAAAAGCTCTTTCCCAATAAATTTAGCCTCTTAAAAATAGAGAATTCTCACCGTGCAGCAGCCCGTAGGCTGAGCCTGTGACTCACCATCACCAGACAGGCGCAGCTGATGCGATCTCACAGGAGGGAAAGCAACAGAGCGAACCTGTAGCAATCAGTTAGGATTCTGACCTGTTGCTGGGAGGTTCCAGTTATAGACCCCTGAGCGCCTGTGGTAGTTCTGAGCCTGAGAGCGTTGGGGCTGTTCAGCCTGGAGAGAACTTTCCAGGGGGACCTCAGAGCAGCTTCCAGTCCCTGAAGGGGGCCCAGGAAAGCTGGAGAGGGGCTTTTCCCAAGGGTCTCTGGTGCTGGGACAATGGGGTTGGGTTCAAATTCAAAGAGGGGAGACTGAGCTGAGATCTGAGGCAGAAATTACTCCTTGTGAGAGGGCTGAGGCCCTGGAACAGGTTGCCCATGGAGGCTGTTGCTGCTCCATCCCTGGCAGTGTGCAAGGGCAGGTTGGTTGGGGCTGTGGGCACCCTGGTCTGGTGAGAGGTGTCACTGCCCATGGGTGCTGGCACTGGGTGATCTCTGAGCTCCCTCCCAACCCAACCCAGTAAGAGGAGACGCCTGGTGGGTTATCTGCAGAATGACTCGGGTCCAAACTGGACAGGTCCTGGACGCACGCTCTGTCCAGAGCAGAATTAAAGAGCAGACAAACAAACTTCACAGCAGATCCAAGCTCAAGCCAAAGCACATTCCTGTAATGACTCAAGCAAATAGCAAAAATGAAAGAGGAATGAGACAAACATGGCTCCTCTCCAGGGAACAGTCTCTGTTGCAGCAGTGTGTGTTGGCCAGCTGGGGGACAGCATCTGGTTTCCACCCACTTAACCCAGGAGCTTCACAGGGACAACAAAACACCCATCGGAGCCCTCCAGACTCACCCTGCTCCTGGCTTTGATGCGCTTGTACACGAAGTCAGGGAAGGGTTTCCTGGGGATGTACCGCCCTGAGCCCTCGGTGACATGGAGATTCCCATCCTCCAGCACAATCTTGCCCTGGCTTATCACCACCAGGGGAGAACCACGGCACTCCATGCCCTCGAAGATGTTGTACTCCAGGGCCTAGAACAGACAAGAATCCAGCGTGAGGCAAACAGGGCTCTAAGGGCCACAGCCAGGCTGTCCTTCAACACCTCCAGACATGGGGACTCCTCCACTGCCCTGGGCAGTCCAGTCCAGGCTCTGAGCACCCTTTCCATCAGGAAGGGCTTCCTGACAGCCAACCTAACCCTCCCATGGCAGCTACCTGAGCTGTGGTTTAAGGGAAAAGCTGGTCATTAGGATCAGTCTAAACTGATGAAGGATTTCTGTACAGGGGAAATAAGGGATAGAGGACCCCCCAAAGGCTCCCTGGCCCAGTGCACTTAAGTTTCTGTCTCTTCTGAACTGCAGGGGATTTAGGAGCCAGAGGAAGTTTAATCCGAGTTTCAGACTAAAACAACAGTCATTTCCCAAAGCTCTGTCTCAAAGCTGGGGTCTGGGTGATGGGTCAGGGAGCAGGATAAATCTTATTTTGCTCTAATGGGATTGCTTATCCTCAATTAACAGGATTGGAAACCCTACCCCATGGAAAAAGAGCAAGTTTTAAAGGAATCACTGCTCAATGTCCCTCCACGATGCTCCCGGCACCACAGCTGTTACCTGGGACCCAGTGACCATCTCTGCGACAAACCCAGGCCTTTCTTCCCCAGTGAATGAGAGAGTTTGCCCTCGTGTTGTGTTATCAGTAGGGGTGGGCTTGACTGCAGATTCACAATTAACTAGAACAGCGGTTAAACCGACACTGAACGCAGAAAAACGTTGTGGTGGCAAAGGAGGAGGCTTGATCCCAGGGTTAGGAATTAGGCTGCTTCCAAGAACAACACTCTCTGCCCTACCCAGCTCCTAACGTTTCCTTGGCGAGAGCAGTGCGAGTTCTTGGAAAACAGCCCCGTATTGCTCCAGCATTTAAAGCAGTAACAATCATCTGATGCCACATAATCGCTGCTGTGTCTCTGTCATCTTTCAAAGAGGCTTTTGTTTGACACTTGGCCAGAGCAGGAGGCCTTGACTCTGGAGGCGTCACCAGTACCAGTTTCTCCTCTAACATGAGGAGTGGGAGACACAAAAAAACACCCCTGCAGGTGCAAATGAAGGTAAGAACTAGGGATGTGGTGACAAGGGGAGAGGTTAGAGCCGGATGTGTGAGAAAAGAAGTTGGGATTTCTTAAACAGCCCTTGGAAAACAGGAGCCCTTCATCCTCCATGGTGTTGGCACCAGTCAAAGATGCAACAGCTGGTCACTGGGAGCTGAGGGCTCTTCCACGGTGCCACAGTTACAGAGTCACAGAACTATTCAGGTTGGAAAAGACCCTTTGGATCATCGAGTCCAACCATTAAGTCCTTAGCTTTTCCCCCACTTGATGCCAATGACCATTTTTTCTGGGTATTCACTTCCTTCAGATCTTAGTGAATCAAGTATTTCGGAGTGGTGCCTCCACAGTAGATCTGGTTCTCCTTCAGCCCAGCACGTATCTACAGCAAAATCCTGGAATCAATCCTGACTGGACTGGAGCTCAGCCCAAAAACTCAAAGCCTCTGAGTGTTGAGGTAGGAAATCTGAAGACTCCAATTCATTTCCTAAAGAAAACAGCCATTAAATGACTCTCAAATACTCCATCCAATCCCTTCCAGCTCCTCGAGCTGTTTGGAAGCACAAACCCAGACTCAGCCCTAAATCTGGCTCCTAACAGCAGCGTGTTCCCATGCTCTGAGCCACTCCTCTACAAACTGGAGGTGTGAAGAACCTGGAAACACCTCTGCAGTGACTGAAGTGGCCAGACTTGTGGCTCTGGATGCCCCTGTTACAAGCTGGAACGCAGGCAGGATGGATCCAGCCCATCTGTGTCCAGCTCTGATGCACAGTGCAGTCACAGGGAAGGGAACCAAACCTTCAAAAACACAATTTCTTTGTGAACGTGCCCAGGGATCCAAGTGTGGAAGAGAATTTTGCTCCTCCAGCTCCAGAGTGAATGAAAGCATTCAGGGGATTAAAAACAGAAAGAACAAGGAGGTTTTTTCCAGGGAAACATTCCATAGGTTCATGGCCAGCAGGGAAACAAGTCATCAACAAACACAGAGGTCGCTTTCTCTGGGACACTGCTCCAGTGCCACAGGGAGACTCCAACAAGCCCTTTGCACTGGCCCAGTCTGCAGTTTCCCACGGGGGCAGGATAGCTTTTTCACCACGGAGCCAGCTACAAGCTACAGGACACAGCCACTGGCCTCCACCAGTGCCACCACAAGGCCACAGGAGGAACCATGGGAAGGTCTGGCTAGACTGGGTGATGCCACGTGCCTTCCCATGCCAGCTAACCTTGGGGTGATTCCCAGTGCAACCATGACTATGACTCTACAGACAGATCAGTGTGAGATGTGAATCCACTCAGACGCACTGGTCTGGATCAGGTCTCCAGTGAAGGTGCCCAGGAGCTGAGAAGCTTCACTGAGCCCAGCTAGAACAAGGGAATTTCATAGCTCCACTGCAGGAGAGCCAGGAGGCCATAAACAACAGAGCGTGGGAAGAGCCTCTTCATACTGAAGCTTTAAAGAGCTGTCTGTGTGCTCAGAGCCCAGCACCAACCCTCTGAAAGAGCACACAGTCTCATTGCGCCAGGGGGAATCTCTGGGTGCTTGTGTGATTTCAGACTCGGGCTCAACGATCCTCCCTGCTCTCACACCACTGAGCTGAAGGGGGGTGTAAGACCACAGAGGGCTAGGGGCATCAAGAAAACAAAGCCATGAGTTGTCCTGAGTGCTGCCTTTTGGCAGCACAGTCTGGCACTAGAGGAGGAGAGGAGGGAATGAGCAGTAGAGTCCCCACCACAGGGACTGTCCTTACTATGTTGTGAGTCTTGGCAGAGATTGTCTTGACACTGTCAGGATCCCAGATAACCAGATCAGCATCCGAGCCCACGGCGATGCGGCCCTTCCGCGGGTACAGGTTAAAGATTTTGGCTGCGTTTGTACTGGTCACAGCCACAAACTGGTTTTCATCCATCTTGCCAGTCACCTGGAGAAAACCAAAGGGAGTCACTGCGTTAGCCAGGGGGAACAATTGCAGGCAGCAGACCCCAAATGAGCTCTCTAGGGACACAAAGCTCAAGTGGAAGAGCCATAACAAGTGTCTGGCAGGGTAACGACCCCCTGCTGCAGCTCGCTGGGCATTGAATGGCTAGTGACCGCCTCAGCCTGTGGCCCATGTGACATACCACAGCCTTGTCCCAGATGATGGACATCCTCTCTTCAGTCCCATTGGTTCCTTCAGGGATCAGGGTAAAGTTGTCCTTCCCAACAGCTTTCTGAGCAGTGTTGAAGGTGCAGTGGGCACTGCCAGTAACTTGGAGGTCTCCACTGGAAAAGACAATGGTAGACAGAGCTGCCTTCCAGTCCCTGAAGGGAACCTCCAGGAAGGCTGCAAAGAGCCTTTTACTAAGGGGATCCAGTGACAGGACAAGGGGAAATGCTTTGGAACTGAAGAAAAGGAGATTCACAACTGGATCTTAGGAAGAAGTTTTTCAGTGCCAGGGTGGAGAGACTCTGGAATCGACTGTCTGGAGCGCCTGTGGCTGTCCCCTCCCTGCAGGTGTTCAGGGCCAGGTTGGATGAGGCCTTGAACAAGTCTGGTTGGAGGAGATGAGCTCTGAGCTTCCTCCCAGCCCAACCCGCCTGGGATTCTGCAGTATTTTCTTGTCACAGGTTTATTCCTAAGGCTAAACCAGCCTTTTGCTTGCTGGCCACACCAGCTGCTGTTTTCATCCCCCACTGGTCCCATGATGGTCACACATGCTGTGTGAACAAAAAGCTCTACTCACCACGACAGCAATGAGTTGAGGAAATCAGGGGTGGTTGGGTCAGGACTCAGTGGTGGGGAAGTGACAAACGCTGCTGCTTTAGCCCAGTTCTTGCTCCAGTAATGAGATCCATCGGTACCCAAACTGGCTGTGATGGGCTCCCCATACACAACAGTGCCTGCAGGACAGGAACACGCACAAACCACTGTGAGCACCAAGCAGAACACAACTCCAGCCTGGCTGCCAGGCAAAAAGCACCCTTCTGGAGGCCACAAGGATTGTCAGAGGGCTGGAGCCCCTCTGCTCTGGGGACAGGCTGAACGAGTTGGGGCTGCTCAGCTTGAAGAGGAGAACTTCCCAGGGGGACATCAGAGCAGCTTCCAGGATCTGAAGAGGCTCCAGGAAAGCTGGACAGGGGCTCTCAAGGGGACTGGGTTCAAGCTAAAGAGGGGAGATTGATGTTAGATTTCAGGAAGAAATCCCTCCCTGGGAGGGTGCTGAGGCCCTGGAACAGGTTGCCTGTGGCTGCTCCATCCCTGCCTGTGTCCAAAGGCAGGTTGGATGGGGTTGTGGGCTCCCTGGTCTGGTGAGAGGTGTCGCTGCCCATGGCAGGGGGTTGGGACTGGGTGAGCTCTGAGCTCCCTTCTACCCCAAACCAGTCTGGGATTCTTTACTGTTCCAATTTACTGTTACTGCAAAGAGTTTGGAGCAGCAAAAGCTGCACAAGGCCTTCACAACTGCTGAGGCTGGCACTGGTTAATGGGGCTTGAAAGGGTTAAAGGGCCAAGAACTTCATGGAAGAGCCTGAGGGGAACTGTAAAGATTGTGAGGAGACCTGGTCTCATCGAGAAAGGATGTGGAAGAACGAAAAACCTCAGCAATACTTTAATAAGTGTGTGTGCATCACAGATCTGCCCCGGCTGGAGCAGGCTCTGTGCTCAGAGCAGAGCAAACTCCTGTCAGGAAAATTTCCTGCCTGCAGAGAAAGCCCAACCGAGGGGAAGTCTCCAGGGGGCACTGGGCAAAGCGAGCAGCTCCCCCAGGGGCACAGTGTTAGATCTGTGGTAGAAGTAGGAAATGAAATCGGACCTCTTGCCTCTGTGTGCAGTGCCCTGACCACCGGTGCATCCTTCCTCTTCATTAACATTTTTGGAACCACATGAAAGGAGAGCAGATCCTTATGGCCAGGCCACTCTGCAGGCTGGAATGCACCAGTGACATCTGCCTTCCCAGCAGCTGCAAGACGCTGCAACTTCAAACGTGGAATGAGCTGGTAGCCCCACAGATCTGCTCACCAAATGCAGCACTCCCCTATCCACTGCTCCTCTAGTAGCTGCCTGCAAAAGGTGTGGGCAGATAAAATACTAATCCTAAATATTTCAGCCAGAAAAGATGGGCAAAGGTGCCCCTGGGATTGGCCTGGAGGGTCCTACACACCTCACAAAAAATATGATCCTTCTTCTACCCTGCTGCCTCAGTGGCTGCTCTGCCTGGAGACTCCTGATGCTTTAACTGGCTTCCTGCTGCTCCCAGGACCACACTGGAGCAGAAGGTGTAGGAACAGCCTGTCAGAGGGGACCCACCAGCAGAGGAAGAGGCCATTTGACATCACTTGCCACAAACAGGGTTATGAAATCAGAACAAGGCCAAGCACACGCTGGCTATTAATGGGAGAATTGTTCTGTCGTGAGCTCCCCGATCTGCCAGCAGCACAGCCAGCAGGGAATCTCCTCCCGACCAATGCCACTGGGAACATCTGGATCTAAATAACTTTTATTCTTTGCCATTTTGCAAATCAATTGTGTTTTGTTTTCGCCCTGGATCATCTTCAGTTGAGCTTCCTCTGGTGTTTGGGAGGACAAGACTCATGTGTGTGGCCTTCCTGGGTTACCCCGTTGGGTTACCACACAGCACTGAAACGGGATTATTTCAGTAGAGGCACAGAGGATGGTGCCGTGCACACCCCAAAGCCTCCTTATAAGGAGAAAATGGAGCCTGAATGAGAACTGCACATGGGAGGTCACTCAGGAGGGTGAACAAAGTGAGTTCTGTGTTCCACTGGGGCAATCCCAGCATTACAGCTTCTGCGATACAAGTCCCCCATGCCAGTGGCCCTCTCTACTTGCCAGCTTGTGGTCGTGGGGGACAGTGAGCATAGCCAGAAGGTGTTTCTGCTGATGCTCCACCTCTGTGGTGCCCATGTCTCCAGTACTTTGCCGAGAAAAGCAAAGAGATGCTTCTCCAAGCTTATAGAATTGAGTTGCTCAGTGCTATTGAGCTGTTTTCTGGGGTGATGCATCATGCAGCCACTTCACCATGTCAACACTCCATCTCATTTCAGCATGATCCCCACTAATGGAGCTGGGAGAAGAAGGTTTAACCCAGACAGCTGGAGCTGTTTCCACACCACAGACAATAAGAGATGCCTTAGAAATCAGTCCTCCCCCCCAACTCTGAACTCATCTCACAGGAATCAAGGGACCAAAACGCTCCTCAGCCAATACACAAACAGCAGTGTTTGCTGTGGTAGGAAATGAGCTCTGTCTGCACCAAACACCCCTACGGAACGTGATGTCATCTGGATATCCACTCAGACTTATTTAGACTGCATCAAATTAAATCCAACTCTTCTGAAGGGGGAAATCATCCCTCTCCTGCTTACTCACTCACCCAGAGCTGCTTTAAATAGAGATGAATGGTTTAGTCACAGAAGAAAGCAGGGAGACAGGCACTCGCTGTGCTTGTGGGCAATCAGCACGGTCAGGACCTGGGAGAAGCTACCGCATCACTCAGAGCAGCACAGCTCCCTCACTCAGCTCAGTCAGAGAGAGGAGCCAGAGGACAGCAGTGCCAAGGGCAGGGCTGAGTCTGGCTTCTGGCAGCGGCCTCAGGCAGGTTTATCAGAAGTGATTACAGCTCCCAGCCTAACCCAGACTACTGATCCCAACTCCTGTTTGGATCCCAGGCTGTGGGTTACAGCACATGGGAAGTATCCATGTGACAAGCAGGAGCACTGAGGACAGCTGGAACGGTGACCTCTTTGGCTACCCCAATTACATCCAACAGGGCTTGTGAGTCAAGGCCTCTGTCAGGACTCCTGGAAGCATCTCTGACCCCAGGAAGCCCCTCAGTAGAAAGCACCAAGCAAAGAGCACAGCAGATGGCAGGAGGACACAGCTTGCATCTCCACAGGGATCCATTAAATAGAGACAGCAAGGAATTATTCTGCTATAACCCAAAGGCACATGGCTCAGTGTGGTAGGATAAGTGTGAAGAGAGAAGCTCCGGCCTGAAGAGAAGCAGCAGCTCCTGGCACTGACACCACCAGTGAACTTGTCAGAAGGAGCTGTCTGGGACCTTTCAAAAAAGAGCCTGGACCATAACAGTGGAAAAAGAAGCCTTTCCTGTAGAGATGAAGCTGGTGTTGGCAGGGACTTGAACTGTGTGAGCTCATGGCGAGCTCCATCCAAGGGAAATAACTTACCCTTTTTCCTGGCTTGAGCAATGACATCAGCAGCACTTTTGCTCATCACCTTGGTGATGTACAGGGGGCAGTTGGTTTGGTTGGCGATGGTTATCGCTCGGTTCACAGCCTCTGCCTCCACCTGAGGAGCAAAACCAGCAGCACGTTAGCATCACCCCGCACGTCAGCACAGCCCATCCTCCTTCAGGGATGACAGCTTCTGCAGGCTGTGTTGGGTGGAGGAGAGAGACTCCTCACCTCAGTGATTCTGAGACAGAATAACAGCCAGGGTGATCATGATAATTAAGATGACATCGAGCTGCATCCTCTCTCATTACTGCCTTTGCTCTAAGGCTTCTTTCTAAGTTTTCTGGAGGTGAACTACACCCTGAAATAACACTCCAGGTGCTCCAGATCAGAGCGCTGAAGTCCCTTTTTTAACCCAGACAAAACCAAGCAACTAAGTGTTGACTCAACAAAATCATTTGCGTTGCAGCCCACGCGGAAGAGAGATGCTGCAGCCCCAGGCTGTGGTGAGCCACGCTGGCAAACAACGCTCCTCAGCTGCACCCTCCACTACAGTATC
The DNA here is from genome assembly GCA_013397515.1 of Upupa epops. Taxonomy (NCBI): domain Eukaryota; kingdom Metazoa; phylum Chordata; class Aves; order Bucerotiformes; family Upupidae; genus Upupa; species Upupa epops. Next base: position 24,545 of record VZRI01010359.1, read on the forward strand.
TGGCCTGGGATCTGACAGGGTGTGAACCAACCCATACATCAGCAGCTTTCTTCTTGCATGTGCAGAGATAACCTCAGCGAGGCCATGGGTCACTCTGTAACTGCTGCCTATGAGTGAGCGTCACCACTCTGCAGGCTGCCATGGGCCACATGCCCAGTGCCAGCAGTCCAGAGGACACATTTAACAGCAGGGTGATGCTCGCAGTGCCTGCGCTGCCACAAAGGACTGAACCACAGACAAATGACAAGGAAACCGAATCCCAGAGCAGTGAGCCACCTGATTCCCCAAAGCAAGAGGCCACCAGCAGCTCCAGCAGGGCTGGCACACACTCAGCGTTCATGAAAATCTCCTCTACAGTGACCGGTCACAGGCCAGGGGCTGTAAATCAGCAGCAGCCCCAGAACTGGGCTGCTAGCTCCTAGCGCTGTGCTCAGTCCAAAAGAAGGACGTGAGGCGAGAGACCTGCCAGCCTGTGTCCAAGTGCCCAGAACAGCTCTGCTCACAGCCACCACTTGTAACTCCACTCTGTTTGCAGCTGGGCTGCTCGAGAAAAACAACAGAGCAACAGCTGAGAGTTCCAAATGGAAAACAAGTCTCCTGGATCCAGTAGGTTGGTTTCTGATGCCAGAACAGCTCAAGGCTTCACCTGTCACCATGCCAGGGCTGGGCTAAGCCTCTCCAGCCAGAGGGATGTGCAGAAAGAGGCATTTTCTGGCCCAGCTGCTCAGGACAACTGGGAAAGGCTACAAGGAAGGGCGCTTGTTGCGGGGCTTTTGTCTCAGCTATGAGACAGCCAGCAGCACTTGCAGGGGAGTGGAGGCTGAGAGCTGGAAAGAGCCTATTTGTCCCTCCTGAGAGATGAGGAGAGAACTTAGCTGGGCCAGTGCAGAGTTACAGCAGGTCTGTGCAGAGCTCAGTCACTGCAGCACCTCCAAGTCACATTTCCATGCTATGTCTTAGTTTCCCCTCTTGGAAAGCAGAGCCAGAACAACTCGCATCTTCAGACATTTGAGCAACTGGAGAGCAGGCAGACGATGTTTGTGCACAGAAGAGAGCCAGGCTGCTGAACTGATGCCTTGTGCCCAGATGCTGTGGTGACAGGCACCTAACAATAACCCAACAACTAGTCCAGAGGGGGACACGTGCAATTACCAGGATGCACTGGAAGCCCTAGCATAGCAGTTGTCTTGGAAAAAAAGAACCAAGACAGATGTTTCCTGGAGCACTTGGACTCTTGTGCTTCCAGTGTTCTTGTGGCTAAAATCAAAACAAATGATGGATGGTTCTGAAAAGTCTTGGTAGAATGATCTGAGCTGTGAGGGGGAGAGTTCTGCAGAAGGTGAAGGGTGATGCTGACTTGGAGTGATGGTGCTGGTTTAATCAAGGCTCCCTTTGCTCCCTGCAACCAGCTGAGTAGCTTCACCTTGGCTCAACCCAGGTTACCGAGGTGAGTGAGCTCAACGCATAAGTCAGCAGGGAAATTTAAGCCTTAATTCATGCCTTCTGCTCAACCCAGAAGTTGAGAAGGTGTTTATGCTCCAAGTAAGACACAAATGCACATGGGCAGACCCTGGCTGCTTCACTGTGACCTAAGTCTTGCTGAGTTGAGTGGGAGGTTTGAGTTAATAAATATTTTAAACTTGTTCAGCAGCTCCTGCTAGGTTGCTGTAGATGGAGGTCTGAATTAAGGAGCTCTCCAGTAAGATAACAACCATCGTGAAGTCTTTAGGAGAGGCTTTACAGCCCCTACAGGGCAGCATGAAGAGCCAATTCCAGTGTTAACAACCCCCCAGACACCCACATAGTGAAGTCACCAAAAATTACGGATCTGCTGCCAGCCCTGGTCTCTGCCCTTGCTCTCCAGACAGCTTCAGGGAAGTTGTGATGTTTGAAAACACAGTTACTCCCACATTGGAGGAAAGGATGGGAGGGGAGCAGATGACATTGTTTCCTGCTCTGTTTCTGATGGCTTCCAAGGAGGAGAATTTTGGAGCAGGCACAGCTGAGTTCAGCTGCACAGACGGATCACAAAGAGGCTTTACTGGTCCTCATCTAAGGCAGACACGGGTAATCTCAGGCAGCCCTCCTCACTGTCTGGAGAAAAAACGTGCTTCTGCATGGATGGAGCAGACCAAGCAAGGCAGGGAGGCACTCCGGCTCCACTAAGGATAAGCTCTGAAGTAGCCACACAAGACTTGGATAGTTTGAGGGGCAAATTCTTCAAGGTAAGGAGCAGCCTTCCTTTGAAGTCACCCCAAGTTCAGGGGTGCTCCACAAGTGTTCTGTCAGTGGCTGTTCCTGCCCTCCTGATGAGATCCAAACAGTTCATCATAAAAATGGGGGGTGAGGGGGGTAGGGATGGAAAACTCAGTGTGTTTGCTCACAGCTTTCAGGAAGCAAAAAGTCCCAGTTCCCAGAGCCAAAGACCAGTTCTGTAAGGCTTCACACACTGCCCAACTGGGAGCACTTTTCTCCTCTTCTGCATGAAGACACTGAATGATTTATATCCCTCCTGAAGTATCCCTGGATGCTGCTTGTCTGAAGCAAGGGGAGGAAATAGAGAGGGAGCATGAGGGGCACGTGTGGATGATCTCACACACCCAGCTCCCAGCTGCCACATCTGGCAGCCAGCAAAGCCCCACTATCTTGGAGGAACAAAAATAACTGCTTGTACGTAACAGATGGGCTTCACAAACCCCAAACGCCACGGGGAGAGGTCTAGCTCAGCAGTACTGCAAGACTTGGAAACAACAAGTTCAGTGGGAACCAGCACATCCCACCTCACTTAAGAAACCCAGAGCCTCTCCGACTATCTCTGATAATTAAACAGAGAGTTTTTCCAGAGAGTCAATCAAATTCCATGCTGGATTAGTTACTCCTTTGAGATGTTCCCTTCCCCAGTGCAGAAGCAGAAGGGGCTTCTCAGTTCCTCACGTTAAACGTCATCTGGTAGTCTCTAGAAAGGACTAGTTACTAGTTAGTCCCTGGAAGCATCTTAACCTGTTTCCCATCCAACACTAATGTTTATAGCTAGGATGAAGTCGTGTTTCTGGCCACATCCATCCCAGTATGAAGCCCTTGATGGCAAAGCAGAGATGTTATAAATGAGCGGAGTAAATACAAAGGCAGCAAAGTCCTCACCTCTTCAGGTCTGCTCAACACGTGTCCTTCAGGGCCTGTGATCCCCAGTTCCAGGATCCTTTGCTGCTCCTAAAGCAGAGAGAAAAAAAGCAAGACAAAGATTTCAAGCAACGCCCAGTTTTCCTCACAGCAAGAGCAGGAACACGTGAGGTCCCAGGCATCTTTGCTATCTGAGAATTGCATAGGGCTTCAATAAGGGCCTTTCAGCTGGTGTCCAGTCCAGTTTCCCTTGCTGAGATAAAACAGAGCTCACAAAACCCTCAAAGAGGTCAGGGAAACCTTTTAATTTGACTTGCTTCACACAGGGTTCATGGCCCCTCAGCTTTCCCTACTCATTTGTGTCTATAAAACAGTCTCTGAGATGTGGCAAAACGGCAACTCACAAAGAAACCATCCTGCAGCTGCAGGTGACTGGGCTCCAAGACTCAGGGTGGGCTCTTGCCCAGTCAGACAACCCAGAAATCTGCTGCAACAGCCAGCTTTCATATTTGAGACATAAACTGAACTGAGGGACAGATTAAAAACCAGTGCATTATTAACATTTCTTCTTAGATACTGTTTAATGGATGAACAAGTCCCAAGAGGCACTATATGGAGCTATTTGCCTTCCCACTCGCCCTGCTCTTAGCTACCACAGAATATTTTAGGCACAGAAAGGCAGAGGTGGCCGATATCCACCACAAACTGGAGGCTGCTTTGAAAACCTGCTGATCAGAGTTAAGGAAGTTGCTATATTCGATGCACAGCCCTGCTTGCATCCCTGACCCAGCTCATTTTCTGTTTGCAGAGGAGGAATTGGGAGTTTAAAACCATCCCAGCATAATAATCCACAGAATCAACAGGACATACCTCAGCAATGATGTCACCGTTCTCAGCGTGCACTTGAGCCGTGGCACCGATATCCCGGATCACACTCAGGACCTCGTATATCTGGAAAGAGCAAACACATGGGAGAACACTCAGACACACACCTGCCATCAAGCACAGGCTCCAGATCTTTCAGTGTTCAATGCTGCGCAGGATGGAGAAGAGAAACACTAGGCAACAAAAGATGTGGGTTGTTGGGTAGAGCAAATCCGTTTCCCTGCCTATAACTGAATTTCCCTATTGATACAGCTGGATGCGACCGACATGACAACAAAACACTACTCAAAGCTAGGTGTGGGGTGTATTTACAGTGCTGGAATCACAAACTGGATGAGGTTGGAAGGGACCTTAAACGTCATCTGGTTCCAACCTCCTGCCAAGAGCAGCAACAGCTCTTCCCAACCTAGGTTGCTGAGAGCCCCATCCAACCTGCCCTTGGAGACTACCAGGGATAGAGCAGCCACAGCTTCCCTGGGCAACCTGTTCCAAGGCCTCAGCACCCTCCCAGGGAGGAAGAAACAGAAGCTGCACAGTGCTCTGGAGTGATTCTACTGAGCTCACAGAGTTGTACCTGTTTCATGCCTTCACATACTGGTTCCTGGCATGAAAAACCCCTTTATATTTGATTTACAGTTGGACTCGATGACCTTGTAGGTCTCTTCCAACCTTAACGATTTTCATGGATAACCTGCAGCCACAGCTCCCGCTGCCTGGATTCAAGCACTGCAGCGACCAGTCTCATGCTCAGGCTGGGTAACCTACAACTGATGTCGGCACCATCAATGGTCTCTCATTAAAATGCCTCCCAGAGTCATTAGAGATAACTGTTGCACACCAGTGCCTCCTACACTGCTCCCAGTGCCTCCCAGGCATTCCTCTCCTCCCGCCACAGTTAGAAACATCAACCATTCCATGTACCCAGATGTAGCCACCAGCAAAGCGAACGGCAGGGCAATTCCTGTCTAAGATCCCTGTGATTCTGTTGCTGAAGCCAGGGGGCTGCTCCTGGAGCAGGACTGGTATCAGCGAGCAGGCAGGGCAGAGCTCTCGCTGTCCTCCCCTGTGCTGAGCACAGAGCAGCCTTTTATCAAACTGCCACTGCTCCCACCCCAAAAGAGCTGGACTAAAACCTGAGATCTCCACAATCAGGGGTCTGCATTGCTCTCCCCTGCCCAGCCTTTCAGGGCTCGTTGTTGGCTTTGGGTTTTTTTTATTAAAAACTTTATCTTCAAACCAGGGTCCTGTGGCAAATCTTACATTACAGGGAGAGGAGAGGCTGAGAGAGCTGGGGCTGTTCAACTGGATCAGTGGAGACCGAGGGGAGAGCTCGTCAAGGCTTAGAAATATCTAAAGGGTGCCAAGCAGGATGGGAGCAGGCTCTGCTTGGTGCTGCCTGAGACAGGACCGGGGCACTGAGCACAGAATGGAACCCAGGAAGCTCAATCTGAACATAAGGAAAAACCTCTTTACTGTGAGGGTCCCAGAGCCCTGGCCCAAGCTGGCCAGTGAGGTCTCCTGTTATGGAGAGACCCCAAACCCACCTGGACTGTCCCTGGGGGATCTGCTTAGGGGATCCTCCTCTGGATCAGGGGAGGTTGGACTGGATGGTCTTTCCAGATCCCACCCAACCCCACCAGTCTACAAATGACAGCAGAAGAGAATGTGAGACCCCGAAGTACTGCATTCAAACCCTCGTATGCGACCAGCGCTCACCCCTGCAGTGACAGAGGATGTGAACATCAAACCCACCTGGGAGTCACTCAGCTGGAAGCGGTCTTTGAAAGCCATGTACACCAAGAAGGAGTTCACACCTGGCAGAGAGAGCAGAGGAACGATCTGTGAGAAAGACTTTGAGAGGGTGGAACAGGTGCAAAGAAGAGCAACAAAGCTGGTGGAGGGTCTGGATAGCTCTGTGGTCTCTTCTCGCAGGTTATTAGTGATAGAACAAGAGGAAACGGCCTCAGGCTGCACCAGGGAAGGGTTAGGCTGGACAGCAGGAAAACCTTCTTCCTGGAAAGGGCCATCAGGCCTTGGAACAGGCTGCCCAGGGAGGGGGTTGAGTCCCCATCCCTGGAGGGGTTGAAGGATCCTTTAGCTGTGATGCTCTGAGATCTGGTCCAGTGGTGACCTTGGTAGAGCTGGGTTAGCAGTTGGACTTGATGATCTCAGAGGTCTTTTCCAACCTGATTGATTTTACAGTTTTGCAGTCTTGGAGAGAGAAACTGTGGGCACAGACACATAGAATAAACACTCCTCCATCAGCAGGGAGGGGTAGACAAATGGATTAATCCTCTGCACGGGGTGTGCACACACAGGGACACCTGTGCTCCGTGCCAGGATCTCCTGGCCATGTGGAAGTCACTACCACATGGCTGAAGAGAAGGGAGGAGCCTGTGCTGCAGCCTTGGGGACCGCGAAAGCCCCAGGCTTCACTTCACATGGAGATACAAATAATCCTTTGGATTCAGCACTGTAGGAGGCTGAATAAAGAAAAAACTAGAGAAGCAAAACACATGACACACAAAAAGCAGACATGGGGACTGGCTGCCTGATCCCTCCCACTCCCTCCTGTGTCTGTGGCCTCTTCCATCCCTGACCAAGACACAGGGATGTTTCTACGCTGGGCTTTCCCACTCCTGCCTTCTGAACGCAGAGAATCTCTTACCCAGCACAAGTGGGATGTAAAAGGCTGTTACACTGCAAACAGGATGGAAAACTACTTTAGCCTGAGGATGAAATGTCAAGGCAATTAAAGACGAGGAAAACCCATGAGGTGTTCTGTTCAGCTCTTCTCTGCTTTTAGCAACCAGTGCTAGATTGCTCCTTCTGGACCTGTTTCTTCCCTAGTTTACAGCAGTTTAAAGATCGAAGCTGTCATCCACCTGCACTAATGAACAGCAAAGGGCTGAACACAGGGCTCCTCACCTCTACAAATCAGTGCTCACCCACCGCAGTGACACCAGTGGGTACCAGCCCTAAGCCTCTACAACAGTGACTGTCCAAACCTTCACTGGGAGTCAGAATGGACCAAGTTAACATCAGCGTCTGAAATAGCTTTCCCAGGATGTAGGAGTCAAGATTTCTGAAAAATAAGGAGGGAAAAGGCTGCCATGAACTTTTCAGTGAGTGAACTTACCATGATCCTTAACCAGAGCTTCCATCTCCTCCTGGACACCTTTATGCCACTCAGTGATGTCCACATGCAGGGAGTAGTCGCAGCAGGATTTGCTGTCTGCCCATTCTCGCCACTGGTCAAACGCAGTCAGCAAACTGGTCCCAGGCTCAGGAACCACGTGATCAACTGGGAAAGACAAGCAAAGCTCTGGTAAGTGACAGGCACACCAGCAGAAAGAGTCCTGCTGCAAAAACAAGATATCTCCTTCCCCTTAAAACATCTGAGGTGACCTGATTCCTGCAGCCCCACAGCCAGGAAGCTGCTTAGGGAGCAGACACTGCAGGAAACAGTTCAGTTGCTGCAGCCTGTTTCTGCAGTTGTTTGTGAATGGAAGTCTAAACGCCAACACTGCTCCCTGCTTGGTGACAGAGACATCGGCAAGACTCACTGGGAGCAGCAGTCAGCATCCCTCAGCACTCAGCAGTTCAGGTGCAAGCAGTGCCTTTGTGTCTCTGCACACACTGCAGAAGGTGTCTAAGCAGTGCAGAGGTGGCACTGTCACCTCACGTGGACGAGGGCTGCTTTGTGCTGGAAGAAGTAGAAACAACAGTGTGTGAAGGCTGGAGACACCTCCTGACAGCAAGATGGTCCTGCCTGCCTCCAGCACCTGCTCAGTCTGATCCTTGTTCCAGCCTAACCCATCAGGTCCAGCAGCAATTGAGTCCACAGGCAGCTCCAGGATATTCCAGCAGCACTACAGATGCAGAGCAGCTTTAGAAGGGAACAAGAGATTCGGAGCTGAAGGTTTAATGCTCCTGCAAGTAATCAGAATAGCATCGAGCCTTGAGGTGGAACACACGGGATCACTCTGATCTTCACTAGAGACAAGGGCCAGCGTCTCAGAAACTGAACTGCTGCTGAGAGACCGGGGAAAGCCTACGGGACTTGTGGGGTCACAAACTGGGCAAGTACTGCTGGGGAGGGGGAGAAAGCCCTGGCTTGGTTTTACATCAAATCACATCCAAAAAAAATTAAAAGCTGCCTCAATTATCAGCAGAGAAATCCGAGTGGTTTATTTTTAACTTGCCTGGGGAATATCTGGGCTGCCATCAGCTCTAAATCACAGCTGGGAGAAGAGACAATTCCTTGGGTCGCTCACACTCAGCGAACTACAAAGCTCTGCTTCACCCCCTACGCAGACAGTCAGCCCAGATTTACTGGTTTTGCTCTGCCTTAAGAACTGGATTTACACCAGGAGCTCTGGACCCGCTACAAAGCCAGGAGATCTCTCCTGGATGACCCACGAGCTTCAGCCACCCTAGTCAGTGATGATGATGTCTCCAAGGTCAGAGAGGAGCTGCAGGGAGCTGAGGGGACTGTTCAAAACAACCACACCATGAATGAGAGCTCAGAGATTTGCCTGGTGACCACCACCAGGTCAGGGAGGTGCTTTTCATCAACCCAAATATAACTGACCGATAAACTATCATGGTTTTTAAACCAACCATCCACTCTGTTCCATGATCTCCTGCTCCCCAGAGGTCAGGAACCTTCCACTGACTTCCAGCCTTGGCCAGCACATGGCCCCTTGTCCCTCTGCCAAAGTTAATCTTTAGTTTAAGTAGTAGGAACAACAAGAAGAAAAGAAACCTCTCAATGTTTTCAATGGGATACAGAGAAAAAACAGGCTTTTCACAGGGCTGCAAGATTCCTCAGCCCCCTGGCTAATTACAAAGCCAGAAAAAGCCCATTTAATCTCTAATACATCACAGCAATAGAGGACAAGAGGTGCCCTAAGAGCTCCATGGACCCCCAGGTGACACATGGCTATGGGGCATTCGGCATTTCAGCCAGGAGGCACCAAGGGGTTAACGAAGCAGAGTCTTTGCAGCCCAGCACAGAGCCCCAAGGAGTCACTCTGGTGTCTAAGATCAGCACTTTATCACCATCTCATTTCATGTGCTGCCCAAGAATGACTAATGGGAGTTTGTGGAGGGAGTGGAGAGGGCTGAGGCAGCTCTATCAGCTCTTTGACAAAGTCAAGCCCCAGCTGGTCCGGCTAAGAGTGAGGGATGGAGGGGGGTGTGTGTGTGTGTGTGTGAAGGTCAGCGTTGGGGATCAGCAATATCTCATATGGAAGTGGTGCTGCCGACACATCTGAGAGCAGCTCCCCTGAGCTCCCCAAGAGCCAAATCACCTGTCATCCCATCTAAGGGTCACGGGTTCTTCCAGAGTGGTTCTCTGCCAGGCAGGTACCACTGATCAGCCACCTCGTTCTGTTCACATGGAAGAAGTCAGCAAGGAGACCTGACTGTGCAAGGTGAGCCAAAGCCTTAAAGTCTGAAGAAGGAGCAACATGAAGGAGCACATCATGGGGTCTTCCCAGGAGAGGGGTCCCTAGGGTCCCTCCTAGAGCAGAAGGGAAGTTGTATTGCCACAGGTGAGGCAGCAGAAGCAGCAGATTCTGCACGTAAGACATGAGGAATCTGGATGGAGCCCTAAGTGCTAGTCCAGAGGGGATCCAACTCCTTAATTTTACCACCCCTTGTTACAGAAGAGGCCAAGTACACTGCAAGATCACATCCCTCATCCCTGCTTGGCAGGGTTGGGGAGCCCAAAAAATGAGCCAAGAGGCTTTAAATAAGAGTCAAGGTTGATTCTTCACTTGCTGGTGAAAGAACTGGGAACTGCAACTACTGCTGCCTATCGATATGGACAGGGATGGCTGCTCAGGATCCTCAGGCAGAGCTCAAGAGTTAAGAATAAAACAGAACACCTTCTTCATTAAGGTCCCTGTGAGGGACAGTACAGAGCAGCTGCTGAAGGCTGAATGTGCTGCATTCCCACAGCCCCAGGTTCCCAAGATGACCCCAGGATATGATCTGTTCACAGCATCACAGACACAAGGTCTTCCGATCCACCAGAGCAGCAGCAAACTCCAGCTGTGGAGTTACCCTGGAGGCTTCCCATGCGGAAAGCGATGACCTGTCCTGACCTCACGGACCACTGCTCTCTAGGGAACCCAACAGCTTACTGCTCCATCCCTTTCTCCTTCATCCCAGACAGCAGGAACATCCATTCCTGGAGCTGCTGGAGTGGCCTCACATCTGCAGGACACGCTCAGGATAAACTGGTGCCACGCAGACTGCTGTCACCCCTTTACTCTCAAGCCCTCTACAGCCTTGATGTCCTGGTGCTTCCAGGGCCAGATGTTTTCTTCCTGTTGTTACTCAGGGCTGTGCCAGTGCTGTCAGCTGCTGGGCTCTGCAAAGGAAGTCGCCAGCTCAATCTAAACTCAAAGTTGGTTCCCAAAACAGAAACAAAATGAAGAAGAGATAACTCAAGAATCACTTCATCAGTACCGAAACCTTCAAATAGCTCATGGTGCTTGTAGTGGCTCCCTGACTCAGAGACAATCTTAGGCCTAATCCTAATGTTTCACTTTATTTAACACCCACCCTCTTGGTGAGGATGACAGGGATTCCTCCACAGGAACAGAAAACAGTCTGCATGTTTATCCTTTAACCTTCTGAGACACAGACTCCAAACACCCAGCAGCTTCTGGCTTAGAAGCCAACAAGCCCGTTTATATCAGCAAACTGTTTTAAAGCAAAGGATAACAAGATTCTGTATTCCACAAACTAGCTAATGTTTCCCTGGGTCAAACACCGACCAGATTCCAAAGTTACTGGATAATCTGTTTATCTTTTCCCCAGACAAACCAAGCCCTCACCTCCTTTTGGGATTTAAGCACCTGCGTACCCACACACCACGGCTGCTCCCGAATAGCCGAGACCCTTCAGACCCTCTGTGCTGAGCCTGGCCATGCTCTCCTGGCATTACAGACAGCCCCACACTGCTTATAATGTGCATTTGCTCTGAATCACAAGTGTTTAACCTCCCACCCACTGTCCATGGCTGCTTTCCTGCCCATCTCACTCAGGACCCTCTGCTCCTCCTTGGACAGATTAATCGGCTCAAGATTGAAGGCAGACAATAAGCTGAAGTGAGACAACACCAGTAACCACCATTAGCTTAGCTGTGGGGCTTTCATAGACCAGAGCTAGGCTCCACAAGATGCTGCATGTCCAGTGAGACAAAGGGTTGATGCTGAGGGTGGGGAGGAGATGGCAACCACTCGTGCATCAGGCACCCGGTGTTAAATGAAAGTGGAAGGCAAAACCCTCAGAGGAATCGAGGGAAATCAGCACAAATGGGGAAATAAAACCTGTTCTGTTTTACAGAGAAGTGACAGCATCAGCTCCTAAAGTAGCAGGACTTCAAAACCACATCCCTGGTCAGTGTGTGGAGGGCTGGTGTTAATGTACCCCTGTCCTTCGCTCTGCTGCTGGATCCTCTCCCTCACCCTAAACCACACTGAGCTGTTCCTTGCATTTAAAATGGTGCTGAGCTCAGCTTTAAACAGCAGCTTTAGAAAATGTTGCATCACATCTTGGCTCTCTGTGCCCTTCTGGTCTAGAAGAGCTTTATAGAAGCAGGGGGAGAGCTGTGGCTGTGCTCACGCCCTGACAAGTGCCCAGTCTGAGAACACGGGCAGACTGAGGAAGTTAACCCGCAGACTGCAGGATGCTTGGAGACTGAAGCCATAGAAAAATCCCCTATAATCTCTCTCCAACACTTTGAAGCTTTTCCTAAACCTGCAGTTTAAGAGCCTTTGTCTTTTCAACCCTTCACTAAGCTCCAGAGAAGTCAGTGCTGCAGTGGGAGAGCTGACCCCAGCTCCTCGCCTCATCCTGAAAACAGTACTTTCTCATATTTTGGATAGGAGTCCTCCTGGGTGGGGATTGATGGCTTTTATAGCTTCCTGGGATTGTGGCATGTTCCTTGTTTTTTAATGATTACTCTGGTTTGCATCCTGCCTCATCTGAGCAGCCCTTGGCTCGCTGACGACCCTTTCCTGGACTTTCTATTAATAGCCCTTGGTTACAGCTTTACCCCATAAAGGGGTTTGTTTGGTTTCAGCTGGTTTAATTCTGTGTCATGTAAAGCACGCTCTGAATTCTTCTTGGTCTTCAGCTAGCAGGAAAGAGACCAAACCATTGGATATGGACCATATAAACGTCAATTAGGGTCAGATGTTAGCAAAATCCTGCCTGTAATAAACCCATCCCGGCTGCTACTGCAAGCAGCACCTTCTCTGCTCCTATTCCCGTGAAACCTGCTGGTTATTTGAGGCTGTAAGGTGAAAATCCCAATCGTTTTATACTTCACAGATCTCCCCTCCCCAAAGCTTTCAATAGCAGCCTGATCACTATAAACACATCTGCCTTTTTAATGGGACTTAATCCCCACGGCAACTGGTATGGGGTGGAATGTGGTGACTTTATGGAGCTGTACATTGTGTCACGAGCCCTGCCACGGAGAGGTTGTAATTAAATTCAGCCCTGCTAACTGCACAGCGCTCTGCTTACAAGTGTGGAGTTGATGGTGGTCTGTGGCTGCACTCGTGTTCTCCTGGGAGTAACACTGTGGGAGGGAGTGGAATAAAACCAATACACGTGAGCTCAAAGTCAGTTCACGGACCCAAGAAGCTCCACAGCAGCTCATCCCAAAATCACAGACCTTTTTCACCCAGAGGCTGCAAACTCTCAGCTGGTGAAATAGCACAATCCCTTCTACTACTGGTGTAGTATCATCATGACCCTTTTGTGTATCAAGAGATGGAGAAACCAAAGCTGCCTCCACCAGTAACAAAGCTGTCCAGAAGTCCAGCCTCCCAGCAACAAGACTTCTTCAGGCGTTAACCCACACCTGCCAGCTCTGGGCTCTGTGTCAGCGTAGGCTAGAAAGAGACCTCAGCACTTCTGAGCTCAAAAATCCCAAACCGAGTAACCTAGAAGAGCCTCGCATCACCCACGTTCTGATTTCACACCCAGTTCTTCCTTTAAACCACTCACAGGTTTGATGTGGGACAAGAAAGGACGGTCACAGGATCACTCGTAAGGTGACCTTTGCAGTACCCTTGTACCTAGGCTGGGACACTTGAAGGGGATGGAAAGTCAGATGAAGAATTATCTCAGCTCTCCGGGACCCAGCAGATTCCAGCTCTGCACTTCTGTGTGCAGAAATAAACCCGGGGGTTTATCCCCCCATTGATTTACTGCTGTTGAGGGTGATAGATACCAGAGAGAAATGAGACTGGAGAGGAACGAGAGGTAATTCTGCAGTCACACCACGCTCAGAAGAGCATCTCCCGTGTTAATACAACCTCACAATCACCATGTGGCTGCCCAACTCACCGAAGGAAAGGCTGAACCACATCACATGTTGTTTTCTCCCAGTTCAGTTCCAGTTGATTGAACTCCATGCTGGACCAGGCTCAGAAGAACTCGACATCTCCGTGCTACACTGATTACATTTCCAGACTGCAACGTGCTGTTCCTCCCTCACTGATGTCATGGAGATATTTCACTTGTCTTTTTAGCTGGGTAGATCCAAAGCAGGATGAATAATTTCATGGCAGCTGGACACGGATGTAAAGAATCGGGGTCTGTATGTCCAAACAGTAATGAACGACCCCCTTCAGCAGCAGCAAAGGCTGCACATCCACACCCCATCAGAAAAGGCTCCACTCCTCCACAGCCCAGGTTTCTTCTGTGTCCAAGCCCTGCCTGTGTCTCAGGAGGTCACCGGGATAGAGGAGGCGGAGAGCCAAGCTCAAAGGAGCTATTTAAGTGATTCCAAGAGTGATTCTTTCTTTGAGGCCAACTCCACGCTTGAAGCCCACGAGGAAAAGTCCACAGGACTTCAAAGCCTTCTACAGAAATTGGGATGGAAGGAATGGGATGGAGAAAACCCTCCCTTTGTAGCCATGGATTCCAAGTCAGAGCAAAACAACTCTAACATCACATCCAAGGGGCAGAAGTTGGATCAGAAAGAAGAGGACAAAAGATCCTTTAGGCCACAAGCCAGCCCTGTTCCTCTCAGGTCAGTGCAGATACTCTCTGCCCACGGGCTTTTTCCACTAGCTGGGGAGCTGGAACAGCTCTGGATTTGCAACCAGACTTTGGCTCCTCAGTCTCATCTCACTGCTCTATCTTGTCTCAGGGGTGCTGAGGTGAAGAGGAGCACAACTGCAGATTGGGAAAACTTAGAGTGAAAATCTGTGATGGTTCTCAGAAGATTCTTTGTGTTTGCAGGAGCAGAAAGTGGGGCTGGTTTTTTTTCCTCTTTCCCTAGCAAAATAAATTAAAAGCAAAGGGTTCTGGTTTCCCTCTGGGTATTTGCCATATAAACATCACGCTGGACAAGGACCAGGCACTTCCTCTGCTCGTGGCTGTGATGAAGTGACATCATGCTCTGAGGAAGAGGTTTTCATCAATCACCATCACAGCACTTCTTCTGGGACACTAGGAGCCCCCATCCTGCTCTCAGTTAACTCACTGACAGAACAAAAGACAAGGAAATGCGGGCTGAAGCAGACCCAAATGGCCGAGTATCCACAGAGAAAATGGTCAGCATCTGCAGCAGAACCTGCTCTCTCACCAAGCCGTTGTAGGACAGAGATCAATCAGCACAGTCAGGCTGTACCTGTTGATTTTCTGAGCACAATGAAGCCATCTGCTGGTTTCCTACCATTTTGGTGAGGCTCATGCTGCCATCAATCACTACCCCTGGCTGTGTTTCCCAGTTGGGGAGATCTGGAGCTCAGGGACAGGGTTGGCACAGCTGGGTTTGCGGCTGGACTTGAAGAGCTTGAAGGTCTTCTCCAACCTGAATGATTCTTGGCACTGAGACCTAGTTCTATTTGACCCAAGAACATCCTGCACATCTGTGTTTTGCCAGCAGCTACTTCTGTGCTACAAAGCCTTGACAGAACTATTTCCATTCACGGGTGGACAGAGTCTGAGAAGGACTTTGTACCCCATCAATAGCTGAACTCTTTGAACACAGACACAGACCATGAGAAATCCTACCTGAAGCCAACAGAAGTCTGTTGGGAAGGATCAGTAACTCTCACACATTTCTGGGATGTGATTTCTGAAGCTTTGTGGGGTCGCTGTCTCGTGCTGAGCTGTGCCTGGGGAACCTTTCCCCCCCCTCCCGCCCTCCCCTGTGCACAAA
>VZRI01010359.1:39821-53958 GCA_013397515.1 Upupa epops
CGCCAGGGAATTTCATTCATATGTAAAACCCCCCCAGAGTCCCCCGGATTCCAAAAATACACACGCTGCACATATGTAACTGCTTTCAGGAACAAAGCAATCTGGTGGAAACATGCCCTGGGAGCAGTCGGGAGAGGGAAGTGCCAAAAGCATGGTCCTGCTAGATGGGCTCTGAAAATCCACCAAGAGGTTTCCCCATTAACATCTGCAGGTTCAAGTGTCGTGGTTCCTCCTGTTACTTAAAACAGACTTTGAGGATCCTCCTCAGGCTCACAGGGCTCAGCTCCCTGACTCACACTGGGTTTTGCCTTTTATTCGTATCCTGGCAGCAACCAGAGCTGCACAGCATGAGCTGCAGGGATGGGCTGTCTGCATCAGCTGGGATCCCAAATGGGAGGGAGGGATAGGGACTCTCTCCTCACCAGGTATCACCAGGTGTTTCACACCTCAGGCTCTCACAGGATCCCCGACTGGTTTGGGTTGGGAGGGAGGTCATAGCTCACCCAGCCCCAACCCCCTGCCATGGGCAGCGACACTTCTCACCAGACCAGGGTGCCCACAGCCCCAGCCAACCTGCCCTTGGACACTGCCAAGGATGGAACAGCCATAGTCTCCCTGGGCAACCTCTTCCAGGGCCTCAGCCCTGGAAATCCCTCCCAGACAGAGATTTCTGCCGCAGATCTCAGCTCAATCTCCTCTCTTGGAGCTTGAGCCCAGCCCCCTTGTTCCAGCACCAGAGTCCCTCAGAAAAAGTCCCTCTCCAGCTTTCCTGGAGCCCCTTCAGGGACTGGAAGCTGCTCTAAGGTCCCCTCAGAGCCTTCTCCTCTCCAGGCTGAACAGCTCCAACTCCCTCAGCCTGTCTCTAGAGCAGAGGTGCTCCAACCCTCTGATCATTCTTGTGGCCTCCTCTGGACCCAGCCCTACAGACCCCAGAACCAGACACAGGACTCCTGGTGAGGTCTCACCAGAGCAGAGTAAAGAGAGAGAGAACATCCTCTTGGGCAGCTCAACATAAAAATAATCACAAAATCAACATCAAAATAACTAAACGACATCCCAGTGTCACCGAGGTGGCCCTAACACTCCCTGCAGTGCATCGAGGGAAGAAGTAGTGCCTATGGCTGCCTTCCTGCTCAATCCATGGGGTTTCCATGGGAGCTGGGGTTGTGCAGAGGTGCAGGCACAGCCGCAGGATGGTAACAACTGATGATTTCCAAGTGTGATTAATGCGTGTTAGACAGGAGGAGCCCATTTGTATTCCTCAAACATCTTTCCCTCTCACCAGAAAGATTTAAAAAAACAATAATCCAGTCCCTAGGAAGCAAGACTGAAGGGCTGAAAGATGGAAAAAGACTCCAATGATCCAAGACACCAAATTCCACAGCACAGAACCCACCCAGGCGAGAAATGCTGCCGCTAGCGTAAGCCTCACCTCTTTAGGCATCGCCTGCTCCCTCCCACCGACAGCAGAGTGAAAAACTCCAGTCTGACCAGGTTGGTTCGTGCTGAGTAACACAAGTAACACCTAGGGGAAGGTAAAAGCTAAGGGACTGGTAGGAAGCAAAGGCAAAACTGCATTAAGAAAGCCACAAAAAGAGCTGGAGGCACCATCTCCTGCTGCTTGTTTCAAGGCCTGGTCTCAGCTTGAAGGTGACTGACACATTGTCTAGACCTAACACAACCACCCTGACAATCTGTCACAGACGAGATGCTGCTCTAACGAAGGTGGATGATTCTATTTTTTTAAGATTGCTTGAGGGTGCAGCTTTTCCACCTGGACCCTTCAAAGAACTGTATGCACCCTCCATGGGTGTAAGACACCACACACTGCTATCTCTGTTCACTCTTTACTCCTACCTGTCACCAGATCCTGTTCACCAGACACATGAAAGCATCTAACAGCAGCTCTTCAAACAGAAGAACATGGATCCTATAAGAAAGGGCCTGTAAGAAAGCTGGGGAAAGGCTTTTCACAAGAGTTTGTAGTGTCACAATGAGGGGAGATGGCTTTAAGCTAGAAGAGAAAAGGTGCTACGACAAGGGGGATAGGTTCAAGCTGAAAGAGAGATTTAGATATTAGGAGGAAATTCTTCCCTGTGAGGGGGCTAAGGCACTGGAACAGGTTGCCCAGTGTTGCTCCAAGCAGCACTGTTCCCTAGCAGTGTCCAAGGGCAGGTTGGATGGGCTGTTGGCAACCTGGTCTGGTAAGAGGTGTCACTGCCCATGGCAGGGGTTTGGCACTGAGTAAGCTCTGAGCTCCCTTCCCACCCAAACCATCCTCTGATTCTACGTATTCTTCTCCTTGCTGTGGAATGAGAGGATGAAGCGCTGCTGCACAAGCAGACACGCTGGTTATTTCTCCCAAACGAGTGCCAAATCCGTCCTTCTGGATGCACGGAAAAATCTAGGTCAGGCACATCTGCAGGAAGACGGCTGCGCTGTCAGCGGCGTTACCATCCCAACATTCATCTGTTCACAACTAGATCGGAGTCTCCAGGCTCCAGCACGTGTGAGATGGCCCCCCGCCACCCCCTTCCTCTGCAGTGATGGGGCGGAGCAGAACAGACATGGACTAAGGGTCCTGCTCACCTGAGCTTTAAAACACCAGAGGTGCCAAAGAGGCAGAGGGCTGGGAAAGGAGCGAAGGGTGGGATCCAAGGCAGAGATGGGAAAATAGGAAAAATCGAGTGATTGACTCACAAACAGCTGGCACAGGCCTGCAGAGGTTTCACAGGACTGCAGCTCAAACCCAGACTCTGCTGATGTCCCCTTCCAGCACTGGGAAAGGAAGTGGCCCAGCCTGGGTACCTGACAGCAGGGGCTACAGACCCTGTCACACCACAGACCTCCTGTATAACCTCAGGCAAAGCCGCTCAAGTCCTCCTCTGCTCCTCACAGGAGCCTGTTCTGGCAGCAGCAGAGGTGACAGACAATAGCTGCAGCCCTACAGGGATAAAAACCCCTAAAACACATACAATGCACTCCCCCTTCCTCCCCCCATGGCTGCTGGGGCCGGAGCAGCTGTTCCCTCCTGCGCTAACTGGCAGCAGACATCAAGGGCTTGGCAGGTCCCTTTTGTTCCCTCCCAACTAGACCTCTCTGGAAACCCCATGGGAGCAACAGAGGGGATCCCGTCCAGCACAGCACCGGTGTGGTGGGGATGGCTGGAACACAGACAACCCAGCAAGGCAGGCTGCTGCTGGTCCAGGAGCTGCACTGCCACTGCAGCAGAGATTTTAATGGACTTAGAGAGGCTTAAAAGCTCGAGAAGAGTGGTTCACCCCAGGGGAGTGCCCAGCTCTGAGCATGGACCCACTTTCTTGCTGAGGATTTTAAGGCCATGCTGAATGAAAGCAGCAAACCCATCAGCAGGGAGCTGGGAGTCAGTGAAGTGAACAAGACTGAATCCAGGCAGAGGGGAGAAAAAGCACTGAGGGGAGCTGGGGAGAAGAGAGAAAGGGCTGGCAGTACTCTCTGCTCCTGTATGCCAACGTCAAGGGCTCAGAAACTGAGCTCAGGGAAGCCTCTGCTTGCAGAAATCACCAAATGTGGACAATTTTGTTAGGTTTCTAGAGAATTAGAAACTTCATTAGTTTCTTCACTGCAGAACCATCACCCCAGCTGCTAGAAAGTGAAAGGAGCCCCAGAGCCCAGCACAGTCCCTCTGAGGGGCTGGTCCCAGCCACACGGTTTCTCTTCCTCCTCTGCTGCTGGATGCAAAACAAAACTCAAGGCTGGTGGCTGTGGAACGGAGCAGTGCTGGGCACACAGAGCCCCCACCCCAGACCTGGTGAGACGCTGCAGCTCTGCAGTCACTCAGAGCACTTGGGTTTGTGCTTCCAGCTCCACCACAAGTTCCCGCACAATCATTCCACCCCATCCTATATCTGTTTCCACCCTCCTCCTCTTCCCATATTCATATTCTTGCTCACTTCCAGGAGAAAGTTCACCCCAGTGATGTCAAATAGCAGTACCCAGTAGGGTAGAAACAACCCAGTCTTCAATGGTGGCTCTAACTGCCAGCCCATGGCCCCCTTCCCTTGCTCCAGCACAGTGCCCAGCCCTTTTCAGAGCCCTGCTCTAAGCTCACATCGTGGTTTAGCCTCTGATCTCCTTTGGGGCAGCTCCATTCCCTCAATTCAAGCTCAGATCAAAGCCCAAGAAGTGAGGAATGACACCAGACTGGAAACACTCCCTCCTAGCAAGGTGGTGATCTTCAGGATGACCCAGGAGACCTGGTGTCAACTCAGTACAAACCTAATGGCAGCAAAGCAGCTAACACACTCCTGAGAATGTGAGAATGTCTGCCGCCTGCCCACATGCTCTAACAGCAGGGTAAAGCACCGCAGAGCAGCCTGCAGCACATGAGAAGGCCCCCTTCATCTTCTGAACCTCCCAAGACACTCATTTCCCCAGCACAAGTTCTCCGTGTTATTAGGGGAACTGCTAGTGGAGCTCCAAAGGCAGCTGGTTTCCAAGTCACCAGGGCAGAGAGAGCTATAATTTCTCTCACTGTAATTTCTCTCTATGATTATAACAGCGGTTGACTGACTCAACATAGGCAATGTCAGCAAGTGATTCCACTCAAGGACAGCAGAGAGCCAGGAAGCAGCAGAGGCTGCGAGAGGGGGCTGAAACATGTGGGAGCTGCCCTGGATAGACGCTGTTCTCGCTAGGACATTAAACAGGCTAGAGGGGATCAGAGAGCCACTAAATATACCCAGCTTAGCTTCATCCTTCCTGGAGGGTGTGGAGCAGAGAAAGGCAATTCTGCCTCTTCTGTGATCAGGGACAGCTGGTTTTCATGAGGATTTCACCCATCACAGTTAATAAACAACCAAACCCTCATGAGACCTGGAGAGGCCACCCTGTTCCTAGCAGTGATCCCTTCCCCAAAAGCTCCTGGAGACCTTCTTGCTGTCTACGACTACCTGAAAGGAGAGTGTAGAGAGGTGCGGGTTGGTCTCTTTTCCCAAGGAACAAGTGTAGAAGAAACAGCCTCAAGATGCCCCGGGGGAAGCTGACATTGGCCCTGAGGAGAAACTGCTCCCTGGAAAGGGCCTTCAGGCCTTGGAACTGACTGCCCAGGGAGGGGGTTGAATCGGCATCCCTGACTGCATTTCACAGTTGGGGAGATCTGGAGCTCAGGGACAGGGTTTAGCAGTGGGTTCGAACAGCTGGATTCAGAGTTGGACTTGGTCTTTTACAACCTGAATGATTCCGTGATTCTGAATCACAGGGCATGGATCTTCAAGTCTGGAGAAGAGGGTCTCAAAAATGCATCCTTAGGTCAACAGAACTGTGGCTCCAATGGATCCCACGGATGAAGCCTCCTGTGAAGGGCAACTCCAGACAGAACCCTTTTTGCAAACTCCAGAGGGATGGTCTCTTTCCATGATGTGTGGAGGAGCTTAGTGAAGCCACCCTGAATGAGCTGGAGCAAATCTCATATTCCTCTCTCCTCCCAAAGCTTTGTGTGGATCATCCTGGAATCCTCCCTTCAGCTTAACACCCAAACACTGCATTTTTTCCAGTTATGTGCAGTGCTGACAACCCCACAGTAAGACTGGTCTGGAGTGGGGCTGGAGAAAGGATCAAGAAGCTCCAGAGAAGCAAATCATGGTATCAGCACCCATCACTTCACCTCTCAGCAGCTCCGCACAGCAAAACCAACCATTATTTTCGTGCATTAGTGAAGTCAGCTGGAGCTTTGCCTCTGGCACCGAAGAGGGCAGAGACAGAAGGATCATAGCTGGAATTCCTGCTCAGATGGCCTCTGTGGAATGAGCAACTAGAAAAAGAAAACAGCTCTCACTCCTGCAGGAACACGGGGGAGATGTGAGCAGAAAAGGGCTGATCCACATTACCACCAGCCTCTCTCCCTCATCCCAACCAACCAGGGGATGAGCTGGGAAGTGCTGGATTGGAGCCAGATCTGCTTCCCACAGGGATACATCTCTGCTGGTCCCACATGGAAAATGGAGCTGCTCCATTAGACACCAGCAGAGAGGGATTCTCCCACCCCTGAAGATGTGGTAATGGATTTACTTTATAGGGGAACGGAAGTAACGGAGAGCGGGGGGTTTGGAGACAATAGGTTACATTCCTGAGCTCCTGTGAGCTTCCCCTGGGTGGGTTTGCCATAAGAATTAAAGGAACACATTGGACTGGAGCTGAGCTTGAAGTTCCACTGACACCAAACCAGCCATCCCCGGTGAATTCCTGGCCCCGGACAAACCCCTCTCTTACCTCACATAGAGGGGTAAGGTTTTAGGACCCAGTCCTTACAAAACCAACGCCCAGTAGAAACCTATCCAGGATCCTTGTTTTAATTTCCCTGAAAAATGCACATACACCAAATATTTCCCTGCAATGATTGTAAACAGCCCTGAAGTGCTCTCCTGCAGGAGAATGTGAAACAAACTGAAGCAGGAAACCAACCCAGTTGCTTGCCCTAAACACTCAGGAAAACTACAGATGGGCTGAAGGGGTTTGTGAAGAACTCACTCCAAGTTTGTTTAAAACACAAATGAAGAAGAGTTGGTGGATTATTTTTTCACTGCAAAGCTCACAGCCACCAGGGAAGCTTTTCCAGAAGAGCCCAGAGAGCCTCAGCCAGGCACAACCCCATGAGAGGAGGGTCTTCTCTCTCTAAGAAGTCCCGGACACTGGATGTAAAAGGTACCACGAGACAAACATCAGCCTGTTGCTTTGGGGCTGCCTTTTGTTTGTGATATGAAGGACCCACGTCATTAAATGTTGCCCTACTTATCATAAAAGACAAAAATGCTGCCATCAGCCACAACCCCACCTGCTCTAGGAAAACCCAAAGGCCACCCACCGAGACACTGCTCTCCGGGGCAGCTCCATGCTTCACGGTGGAAAAACCTTTCTGCCAACGGTATAATTTTGCTGAGGAGGGAACAGCTGAGCTGACACAGAGCATAGGCTTCAAAGCTTTGAAGTCTAGCTGGATTATTTATCCTGTTCTCCACTGTTCAGCTCCAGTTGTTGGGAGCTGCCCATAAGAAGTGCCTCTCCATCATCTCATCACCCCCTTCAGCAGCCCAACTGCTGCCTTTGCTGCTGAGCTTCAGGAAGGGAGTGTTTGCTCAGAGATGCCCACAGTCCTGATCTACCTCACGCTCATTTATCAGAGCTGAGAGGAAACAGGGGGCTCTGCTCCAACTTCCCCAACTCAGAGATGAGTTACACTCAGATTCCACAGTCACACAGGTGACACAGACATTCACATCAACAGGAAGGTCCAAGCAGGTCTGAAGGAGGAGGCTCGGCAGAGGGAAAACTGAGCGGCCAAAAGGCTGCTTCAGAAAGTTTTGCTAAAGCAATTGGTGCTTCAGACATTTTAAAAGTGGAGGACATAATGCTGCTGAAAGTCAGAGGCAGACAACAGAGAGCCTAATATTTGATTGAATTCAACTTAACAAGGACAAACAAACCACTAAATCGAGTGTGAACCAGGTGTTCAGGGAACAAAGGGACGATGACACAAAGTCAGTGAGCTGAAGCTGAAAAGAAAACGCCACGTCAGTGTTAGTCACTTACATTGACAGCCAGGCGCTGAAGAGAAGCTGGATTTAGCATGGACAGTGAGAACCTGCCCAGCTACACTTCCCCCCACCCTTGGTGTTCTCTGTGTGCGTGAAGTTTTCTTCACACACAAACTTCACTCTCAAGTGGGACCGTGGTGAAAAGCGATTTCCTGGGTTGTTTTAAGGTTTATTTGAAATGTTAGACCAGTTCACAAGGCAGACACAACTGCTGTGCAAGGTTCAGAGCCAGAAAAGGGAGGGTGGAGAGAGGTGGGGGTTGGTCCCTTCTCCCAAGGAACAAGGGCTAGAGGAAACAGCCTCAAGCTGCCCCAGGGAAAGTTGAGGTTGGTCCTGAGGGGAAACTTCATCCTGGAAAGGGTCCTCAGGCCTTGGAACTGACTGCCAAGGGAGGGGGGGTGAACTGCCATCCCTGGATGTATTTCCCACTCAGGGAGATCGGGAGCTCAGGCACAGGGTTTGGGGTGGGTTGGGACAGACTGGTTTGAGGAGGACTAGATCCTAAAAGATCTCTTCCAATCTGAACAAATCTGTGATGCTAAGCTTTGTCTCTGAAGCACAGACAGTCTCTGGTTGGACCACTGGCTCCTGTTTCCACCCTCCACATCACCCAAATCATGTCCAGCAGCACAGGGACCAAAGACTGCCAATAACCACCCTCAGAGAGGAAGGATTCTCTAATCCAGAAGGACCTGGGCAGGTTTGACTTGGGGAGAGGCAGGCTGATGCCTGGCTGTGCCTAAATTCTCTGGGATCAAATTACAAACACTAATAGGGGCTCTTAGACATGCAGTTGTTTTATTTCGCTGTTTCTTAACTCCCTTCCTGCGAAGAGCCAGCACCTCACAGCACATGACAGAACACAAGATGCTCAGATATGGTATCACCTTACACCTCTCTCCTCCTGCCCTACATAGGAAGAGACTCCAGGACACGGTGTTAGCAGTTTATCCACTATCAGCCTCCCTGCAACAGTGTTTTATTTCTTCCTCTATCTCAGTGACCCCCTCCTGGAGTTTCAGGATTTTGAGGGGGACTGACAACCCCAAAGTCACCCATGAGGCATTTTAGAGCCAGAGAGGAAGATCAGGAGTGTCTAATCCTGGTGTCAGCAGAACAATCTCGTCTGTCTTTTTGAGATATTTTCATTTCCCCGTTTCTCTCTTCCTCCAAAAGAGGATGTGAGCACAGGAGGGACAGGGCTAACAAAATCCCTGCTGCTAAAGCTGCCTGAGTGAGTGGGCATGTGCAAACCCTTAAATAAGTGCCCCAGTTTTCAAAGACACCCATAGTACACCAGCACCAAGCTTCTGGGTGTGAATCACACAACGGACATCTCTCCACAGAGAGAGAGAAACAGAGACCCAGAAACATCTGCTATTCATGCTGCAGCCAGAGGTCAAGGTGACTCTGGTTTCGGCAGAGCAGCCCCAAGGGTCCGGCAAAGTCACACAAATATCAAAGCCTGCCAGCAGAGAAGAGAGAAGTGACAGGTCTGACAGCTGCAAATCCTGGGGTCCTGCTTTTCAACCCCTTTTTCCCCACCCCTAGTCCAGACAGGTATCAGCATTGGCCCACTGCAGGCACCTGGTCCAAAATATCTCCATTTCTTTAAGAAAGAGAAAAGTAAAAGCTTTCTTGGAAGAGAAAGACCAGCCACTTACTGATCATGGTGGTGCCCCCAGCCAGTGCAGCCTTGGTCCCTTGGAAGAAGTCATCAGCAGATGTCATCCCCTGCTCTGGCATCTGGAAGCGGGTGTGGACATCAATCCCTCCAGGAATAACCATCCTGCCATGGGCTTCAATGGTTTTCACTCCCCCTGGCACAATCAGGTTCTCTCCTATTTGCCTGGGGAAAGAGGTTTCAAACAGCAGGTCAGACAAAGACAGAACCAAGAGCCTGTAAACACCCCTCTGTGCTGCTTAACCTGCCTAGGGAGCTCTTTTCCTGTATAAAGCAACCCATGGGATCAGAATACCAGGCTGAGAGCATTTCGTTCTTCCCCTTGAAGCTGCTGCATAACTGAGAGCAAACTGTGGGACTCCTGCAGGACCTCAGAGCAATATCAGACTGATCAGCAAGGAAAAGCAGCCACAAGAGGAGCCAGCAGCTGGAAAAGAGATCTCAGGGATAATGGGGTGATCACTGCACCAAACACAGCCACTGGGACAGGACTGGACTGGGGCAGTTTGATGCCTGATTCTTGCTACCTAACAGCAATGTATTTGTTAGTGCTGCTCTGGGAGCTTCTTTGTCTATTTTCATGCATAAATATTAGTCAATCCCTGCACAAACATCAACCCATGCAGATCCCAGTGACCAAATCCCCGATTAGGCCCTGCAAGGTCTCTCTCAGACAGCTCTGGAGGATCTGCAGTACTGGATGTCACACAGCGCAGTTCATTAGTGTCGTTGGCTGGCTCCTTTGACTTCTAGCCTTGATTAACCAACCACATGTATCGAGCACTTAGCCAGCACAGGAAAAGTCCCTAGTTGTTACCTCTGATCCTTTTTTTTTTCCCCTAAGAGCAATTTTCCACATAAATCTGTAACACATTTAACGGGCCAGAAACACAGGCTCCAGGAGTGAAGACACAAAGGGCTCATGGAAAGAGGTGTGAACTCCAGTCCTTAAACTATGGGATCATCTTTAACTCTCGGGGGTTTGGATTGATTCTTCCATCACGGAATCAGAAGGCAGTGCTGTGAGAGACCTCAGGAGGTCATTTAAGTCCAGCTTCCCACCCTAAACCAGAATGAACTGTAACAGGATGCTCAAGACTGGATTCAGAGTATCTTAAAGCCACAGAACAGGTAAAAGTATTACAAGACAGGTAACTTCAAACATCAGCATCAGCCCAGCATGGGGCTGTCCACTGGTCCCACCTGAGCACCTCCTCTGACTCCCCGTTTATTAAGTTTGGGACTGTTTATTCATTTAACTTAACATCCGGTCCTCAAAGTCTGTTTCAGGAGCTGGGGTAGTGGTCGAGGGTTGTAGGGCAGATGGTTGGCCTTTATGATCTTGAAGGCCTTTTCCAGCCTGGATGGCTCTGTGACTGAGAAACTCCATCACACACCAGGTTATACAGGAACTTTTCACTGCAGTGTAATGCAGCTGGCTGAGACAAAGTCATTCCTCACTAATCCAGCAGCAATCCCTGTACAATTCCAACCAGAACCGGGTTTATCCACTTACTTTATCAACCCATCTTCCATGTAGATGTCTGCATAGAACGACTGGTCGTCATTGACTATTTTACCACCTTTGATCAGAAGACGATCACTCTGCAACAAAGAGCATAATGACAGGTAATTAACGCTGAGGGAAAGCTGACAGCATCGCTGCTGCCCGAGATAAAAGAGCCAAGAGAGAAACAATCCCTGCATTATTCAGAGTGTGTCAAAGCACCAGTCAGCTGCTGCACTTTCAACTGGGTAGATTAAATAATTTTACTTTGTCTGCAGGTCCTTTAATCACATTAACCATCACAAGGAAGCTCCGCATGGAAAAGGAATTGGATTCCATCAGGCTCACCTGCTTGGCAACTTCACTCACACCTGACTCAAGGCCTCCCCTCAAATACTGGGGGCAGTGCTGGTCCACTCACTTCAAGAAAGAGATTGAGGGGCTGGAGTGGGTCCAGAGGAGCAATGAGGTTGGGGAAGGGACTGGAAGGAAAGGCTGATGGGGAGAGGCTGAGGGAGCTGGGGGTGTTTAGCCTGCAGGAGACTCAGGGGGGACCTTCTCCCTCCCTCCAACTCCCTGAAGGGAGGCTGCAGTCAGGTGGGGGTCAGGCTCTTCTCCCAAGCACCCAGCACCAGGACAAGAGGGCAGGGCCTGAAGCTGCCAGGGGAGGGTTAGGTAGGTTGTTAGGAAGCCCTTCCTCATGGAAAGAGTGCTAAGAGCCTGGAATGGGCTGCCCAGGGCAGTGTTGGGGTCACCATCCCTGGAGGTGTTGGAGCACAGCCTGGCTGTGGCCCTGAGAGCCCTGGTGTGGCTGATGTGGTGACGCCAGGCCATGGGCTGAGCAGGATGATCTTAGAGGCCTTTTCCAGCCTCAATCATTCTGTGATTCTGACATCTGCCAGCACCTTCCACAGCCAAAGCAGCCAGTGAAACCTTGCGGGATGCAGCATGGCCACATTACAGAGGTTTTTTTTGCCTTGGCCTATGCAAAGTTTCCTACATGCACCCACACCCTGGAGTCACTGCTTGGCTAACGAGAGTCAACTGCTGTCAGAGAAAATGGACCCAGTGTCTGTTGCCAGGGTTACAGGACACAAACAGAGGCATTCTGTCCAACTCAGGGATGTTTGGAAGCAGCGGATGCTTTCGCTGTCTTCCCAGAGCACTGCTGCATCATCGGACGGAAACAGGAACCTATTAGTAAATTGAGAGAAGCGGTTTAAAACCAGTGATGAATGTTTCCTCAGATTAGAGGACAGGTTGGCAGGAGCAGGGGTGACCAAGGCAGCCATCAGGCCTTTCTCTCAGCCCAGGTTACACCTCATTTTTGCAAGACTTTAGGTCAAACCAAATGTATACCTTTTTTTGGAACAGTGCAGCACTCTGGATGGGGAGGGGAGTAAAAAATGACTGCTGTGCTCCTCCAGTTCCTTCATTCCCCTCCTCACAGTCAGGCACCAGCACGCAGCACCTCACTTGGGGTGAACCACACCTTGGCCCCTGTATCTGCACTTAGCGCCTGTTCTCTTTCCTCTTCCCCAAAATGCCTTTGTACAAGAACAAAGCTGCACCAGAAGGGCGCAGCCAGGCTGGGGAAGCCAAGTGGGGAGTGGATAAAGTGACAGAAAGCAGGACTTGAGCTTGGAGATGCCCTGGTCGTATAGCAGATACACCCAGGGCTGTAACAGTGCTGCTCCAGGTCCTCGTTTCAGGGTAGTACTCCCCTCAGACAGATCAGGCATTTCCCAAAGAGCTTCTAATAAAACCACGAGGCTGGAGCGCCGCATTCTCAATGGACACAAGCTGACAGAGTTCTTGTCACACCAGGAGGGCTCCATGAATTGCATCAGCTACTGATTTATACTGTTATCTCCACATTTTATATAACTGCTTGACATCGATGAGATACTGAGTGCCTCCGTCCCCCTTCTTTTCTGCCTTCTCCTTCCTCCCATCGCCGCAGTGTTCAGTTTCCCTGAACAACAGCCGCCCATAAAAATAAAACAAAGGCAGAAAACCCCAAGAATTAAATTTAGGATCTGCTGTGAATGCCAATAAGGCTGAATGAATTAACTCAGGGAGTGAAACCCCCCCCTTGTCTTTCAGTGCCAGCCCCTCCAGCACACACGGTCCTGCATGTTTACCAGCTCCACAAACACTGCGGTATTTGTGCCCACACCTCTGCTGCAGCCTCCTGGTGCCGTTAAAGACGTCGGCTACAAGTCAAACAACCTGGTTTGACCACCAACAGCCCAAGTCCCAAAGCACCAGGCATCAATGTGGAAAGAATAATAAAAATTCTGCATCTATAGGGACCGAAGGAAACGCAGCCCGGGTCGTTTTAATTCTGCTTCTGCTATTAGCAGGTCTCCTGCTGCGGCTCTGGAATCGGTGCAGATCCTTCTGCTCATCTCAAGCACCTTGGAGACAAAAGCACAGGCAGCTCCCAGCCCTGCCAGGGCCTGGCGCGACATCTGCACCTACTTACCCCACTGATGCGGCCACAACGGGGACAGACAGACCCCGATTATCCTGCTTCTCCCAGCATTAGGCTCTGGGGATTCATTCTGGGGTTTATAGCCCAGAATTTGGGGTGTTTTCCCCATCTCCTATCTTTACAGGGGAATCGCAGCGGGTGCAGAGACATAAATCAGATGCTGAAGGAAAATGCGTCACGCCGCTGCTGGCCCCTGACAGTGCTTCGGCAGCACCTTCACTGGGATTTAAACCCTGGCACCGCTTAAAACTCTGCACCTTTGGGCTCCTAGAGGGGATCTATGCGGCCTCATCCCAAAAAACACCCAAAAGAAGGGGACAGTCTGTCTGTCACATTCTGTGCTTCCTCTGCAATCCCTAGACATCGCTGAAAAGGGAACGGCCCAGCCCAGCTTCTCCTGCACCAGTGTCACTCTGCACGGCTCCATTTCTCAGCTCTTTCCGAGCTCTTTCCGCTGCCTGCGAGGCTGAGGAAGAAGTGGGAACGAGGAAGGACCAGGCTGGGTGTGTCCAGGGGATGCGAGAAGAAGCTGCTGCCAGGGATGGGAAACTGGTGTCGCAAAGCCACAATTGGCTGTGGCAGCCCGCTAGCTGGGAATGATCTGCCTTACGTAAGGAGAGGTGTCCCTGGAGCTGCAGCACCTGCCCTGGATCAGCTCCCACCGCGCTGGGATGGGAATGGGATTAGGATAGGGAAGCGATAGGGTAGGAAAGGGAAAGGATGGGGGTAGGAAAGGGAAAGGATGGGGATAGGAAAGCGAAGAGATAGGGAAGGCACAGGGAAGGGACAGGGAAGTCCTTTGCCATGCAGGAGGGTCCATCCCCCCATCCCCAGGCACCCCCTGTCCCTCCCCCCCAAGAGCCCCCCGGCCCGGCCAT
>VZRI01010359.1:54525-66291 GCA_013397515.1 Upupa epops
GATATGCAAAGTGGCGCCAGGGGGCTGGCAGGGCGGTGGCGGAGGGCTGCGCGCTCGGTCCCGGGGTCCCCTCTCCCTTCCTCCCCAGACCGCTGCGAAGGGGCGAGAGGGAAGGGAAAGCCCGCCTCTGCAGCACGCTGTCTCCCTGTCCTCTGCTCCCTCGACGGCCGTCGGAGCTGCCCGCAGCCTCCATGTACTTCGTGTCGCCCCCAGATCAGCAGATTGCGGGGGAAAAGACACGGTTTGAGGGTTCCCCCGCTCTGCCTTGAAGGGTTGGGCCTGCTCCTGGTTCAGCAACAGCCCGGGGTCACCCTCAGCCCACAGTCACTGACCTGAGGTGGGGGCAGAGCTGGGTACTGGGCTTTTCCTACCATCCCAGTGCTGGAGACTCCTCATTCAGTGTTTCAGCCACTTTCAGGGCCTTAAAATTCTCCCCGAGCTCCATATGCTGCTACTTTAAGGAAAGAGACGCGTCGTTACGTGGTGCAAAGACGGCCCCACCACCATGACCGGCTATGGGACTCCATGGCCAGGGACTAGTAGCTGGAGCAGTAGATGCCCATCCCAATACACTTGTTAACACCAGTGGTTCTGAGGAAGGTACCAAACACCTGGAGCACTCAGCCAAAACTCACTTCTGCCTGAAGGTTGTAACAGAGAAGTGGTCACCAGTTACTAACTCACCTTCCCTCAGCCGTGAGGGGATCTCACACCACACAAACTGAGCTGCTCCTGTTAGAAAATGGTGTGATACAGAATCATCGCATGGTTTATGTTGGAAAAGACCTTCAAGCTCATCAAGTCCAACCCTGAATCAAACTGTCCCAACCCACCCTGAACCCTGTCCCTGAGCTCCAGATCTCCCCAACTAGGAAACGTGGCCAGGAATGGCAGTTCAACTCCCACCCTGAGCAGCTGGTTCCAGGGCCTGAGGACCCTTTCCAGGGAGAAGTTTCTCCTCAATGCCAAC
Organism: Upupa epops; assembly: GCA_013397515.1. Classification (NCBI taxonomy): domain Eukaryota; kingdom Metazoa; phylum Chordata; class Aves; order Bucerotiformes; family Upupidae; genus Upupa; species Upupa epops. The sequence goes on from VZRI01010359.1 coordinate 55,496, forward strand.
TTAAACTTCCCCTGGGTCAGCTTGAGGCCATTTCTTCTAGCCCTGTCCCTTGTTCCTTGGGAGAAGAGACCAATGCTAGCCTCTCTCCACCCTCCTTTTTCTTGTACTGAGCAGCCCAAAACTAAACACAGCCCTCAAGGTGTGGCCTCATCAGATCTTCACACACCCAGCTAGATCCGTGAGGCACAGTGTGCAGAGCCCATAGGAAATACAAGCCATTCCTGCAGTAAATGGTTATAGAGACAACAGCTGTTCAAAACAGATGACTATCAGAACCTTTTACAGACATTGGTTCACAGGAGGCTACAAGGAAGAGAGTGGAATTGCTCCATGTGGGTACAGGTGGGGCACCAGGCAGCACCAGCAAGTAGCCGATGTGCCAATCAGTGATTATCCAATTAGTAGTAATTGAACAAGTAGCTCGTTTTGACAGTAGCAAAATGATTCATTTGTTTAGCCTGTAGGGTTTTATTTTTGATGTAATGATTAGAATAGACGGTACTAAACGAATTATCCTGCCCATTTCTATCTGTGCTGGAAGGAGTTTTGAAACCTCAGCATATTTTTGCTCAGAACATGGAAGAAGGCTTCTGTATCAGAATTCTAAATTTAGATGGTGCAACTGTTCCTTTTTCCTCTTTCATTCTAACTTTCCTCCTCAGTTTTAGATAAGAACGGTTTATTGCCCTTGCTTGCCAGGTCTTCAGCTATCACTGCCTCAGGATTTGAGAGAGAGTAGCAAGGCCCTGGAGCAGCTACCTCAGGTGTGCCAAGGCCATCAATCAGCATCCTGTCCTGGCAACACCGACATCATTAGGGGGGAAAGGACCACAAGCAGGGGCACAGCAAACAATCTCCTGTGCCAACTTGGCTCCCTGACCTTGGGTGGGCCAGTTCTCCACATTATGCCAAAAACTGTGAACCAGCAGTAGGTGGAGAAACAGAGGCACAATACTATTTCTACAGCTGTTCTCTGCTCCAAAACTGCTATTTAAAAGACTCGTTTTAAAGGTCAATTCCTACTGCACATGGGTCTAATTCAGAACAGGAGTTCTTGAAATTTCAAATCATTCCATGACCCAAATCCAGTAGGGACTAGTTTCAGAAAGGACTAATGAATCTTCAGAGGACACTTAGCTTTTCCTTCCCATCACCACATTGCAAGAACCTGAGCAGTGCAGAATAAAATAAATGAAGAGATTAAAGAGCTGAAATCCACAGCTGCTCAATATCTACACAGCAGCAAATGTTAGAATCACAGAATCACTGAGGTTGGAAAAGACCTTCCAGATCAGGTCCAAGCATACACTCTGCAACCCCCAACCACTACCCCATCTCCTCAAACACCCTGGCTGCCTGGTTGTCAAACCCCTCCAGGGACGCTGCCTCAACCCCCTCCCTGGACAGCCTGTTCGGGAAGAAGTTTCTCCTAAGATCCAGTCTGACTCTCCCCTGGCACAATCTGCCCCAGTTCCTCTGCTCCTATCACCAGTCCCTAAGAAGAAGAGGCCAACCCCCACCTCACTCCACCTTCCCTTCAGGTAGTTGTAGAGAGCAGTGAGGTCTCTCCTCAGCCTCCTCTTCTCCAGGCTGCACAGCCCCAGCTCCCTCAGCCTCTTCCCATCAGACTTGTTCTCCAGACCTTGAGGTAAATACTTCCATATGATTTACTGAGTACCCAGGACCGGAACTGAGGTCCCAATTTTCTTCCTGTTTTGCTAAGAGGCTGCTAAAATAAAGCAATTAAAAATCATTCATGTAGTTGCAGACTGGCTTCTTTAGGAATGGATATTAGCTGCTGTAGAAACACACATGAGGGCTGGTGATCAGGAAGGATGGAGAAGCTAAGGGACAACACTGGGATGAGATCAAGTGAGGAACAGAGCCAGAAAACACTGAGATGTCCACCTGCTTCTTTCTCGTTCCAGAAGCTGGTTCATCCCTCTGGTGAAGCTACAGCTTGGGAATAAATTCCCTTTACTAGTTAAATGAAGAAAGATTTGAGGGATAGGAGATGCTAAGTTAAGAGAGAAGAGTTGAACCGACTCCTTAAATTCTTGCAGGGCTGTGTCCAGTCCAGCCATCACACAGCAGTGCTGCTACCTGCCAAGGTATTGCGGGAAGCGATGGGATTTCTAGATCATGTTGATGCTCTTTGTCTTCCCTAGGTCTGTTAATGCACCCGGGAGGCTGAGCAGGCTAAAATTAGAAGGTGCTACAGAGAATGAGGCCTGCCAAGCCCTCCCTGCCAAACGTTAATGAAGGGATGAAGGATGGTTTGTCAACGCAGCCCAGCTCCCCGCCTGCAGCCACTACGGCAGGACCAGCAAGGTTGCTGCAGCCAAGTCACATCAGCGGCAGAGGAGCAGCAAAAGAACATAAATATCTTCAATTATGCTGCATCGGCACTTCAGAAGGCCCTGACTTTGCTGCAAATGACAGAACCAGAGAGGTAATGCACAAAGTGGAATGTTACACCCATACTGGCACTGCCATCTCTACCCAGGCACATGCAGAGCGATGCTCTGCGCCAGTGCAGTGTATCTAGCTCCTCTCTAGGCTTAGGCTACTTGTAGGGGTACTTTGGCCAGTGGATGCACAGGATGCCATCAGCCTTTTCTGCAGAGAGATCAGCTGGAATGGGACATCTTGTGTAACTCTGCAGCAGAAGGGAGTATCGCGTTAAAGGAACGTTCTGCATCTAAATTTGTCTTTTGGAAAGGTCTAGAGGGAAAATGGCAAAAGAATCTGCAAGTCTGTGCAGAGTGATAATCCATGCTGAAAGAAATCATCGCAGGCACGAGCGGATCCGTTTACATCAGCTCTGACTTCTCACTTCACGGAGATCGTGTGCTGCCATCACACACTTAGCAAGGAATTTTATTCCCACTTTGGAGTTAATGGATGTTTGGGGAGAAGAAGAATCTATTAGAAATCTCTTTCTCTGTGGAATTTTAGGGTAATTGGAACAAACTCCACAGAATCCCTGCAGCGCCTGATTGCTTTTGCTCCTACTGAATCCCTAAAGGTTGATCCATAAGGACATTTTGCCATGAAATGATAAAATCCACAAATGGAAATACTCGTTTTTAAAAGGTATCAGAGGGGGATTGAAAACATCCCAGGAAGCGTCTCAGGTTCTGGTGCTATCAGCATCAACAGGCTCTAGCCTTCCCTTTAGGCTTCTCAGAGGCTATAGATCCCCAGTCCCTCCTGGGGAATTGCCCCCTGCCAAAGTCAGTGAGGCTCCTGAAACTATGATCTGAGGCAGTGGCACTGGGCCAAAAGAGCTTTCACGAGGTCACCTATCAGGTCTAGTCGTTCTGTCGTGGTTCTGCCCATTGCTCCATCAGCTCTGAGTCTCAAAGGATTGAAAGGAGTTTTCCATGGATCCAGCAACCCCCCGGTACCTTACAAAGCTTCGGGAGGATGAAATACACAGCAGAAGGAATCCACGTGTCCTTCCCAAAACACAATGGAAGAACTGCCAATTAATAATCACTGCATTATAGAGGGGAAATACAGTTGCCAACTGGCATCTTCCATTTGCTCTTTTCTCTTAATGGAGAAAACTAAGTGTCAGGGAATAAGAATGACCAGAGAGTGCTCCTCTGAGGAGGTAAAAATCATACAACTCGGAGAAAGAGCTTAACCTTCTCTGAACACAGCCCATCTTAGGTTATGAGGGGGACATTCACTTCCTACCTGCACAAACAGATCGATAACAATGTCCATTTGATCTGCAAATGAAAATTAACCGTCCCATTGATTTTGTTTCCTCTAAAATCCCATGAAACTCTGAGAAGGTCCAGAAATAACCTCTGAAGACAATTACTGTTGTAGTGTGTTTCTTCAGGGAAATGCCCTGGGCATTTCAGGGGCACTGCCATCTCAACTGTCCTTAAACAAGCCCAGGCCACTGCTCTGCAGTGAATCTGGAATGGTTCCATCATTGGTAGCTCAGTACAGAGTAAAGAAGTGCTCTTAGACAGCTCCAAGCCTACACTCACGCTGTGACCTTCACTGCAGGGAGACAGAGCATTTCTGGAGCAAAGACATCTGGGCACCCTGGTCATTGCTCCTCCCTTGCATTGCATGAGAAGAGGCCAGCACCTCCAGGCTCATGGGAACCATGGGCAGGGGCAAGGCAATGGCTGGAAATTAAAGCAGTCTGTGCTGTTTCTTAACATTATAATCCCTTCTGCTCCCCCAAAACCCCACAGGGCAAAGCACCAGGCTGTCAGCAATTGCTGCCGTTGCTTGTGTCCACCAGCTTTGCCTCCTCTGATGGACACAACGGTCATTAGTCCAGGTGGAGAGAAGGAAATTCTGACCTCTGTTCTCCCACCCTGAGATTCACTCCAGATTCCTGGGAGGTGACCAAAGATGAGGACATAGTGTGAATCTCCCAGGAAAGAGGTCTGGGGTCTGGCAGATTTCCCACAGCGCTGCTGCCCCTCTCTAGGAGAGGAGAGTTCAGACAGAACATCCACATCAACTTCACACNAGCCCAGCTCCCCGCCTGCAGCCACTACGGCAGGACCAGCAAGGTTGCTGCAGCCAAGTCACATCAGCGGCAGAGGAGCAGCAAAAGAACATAAATATCTTCAATTATGCTGCATCGGCACTTCAGAAGGCCCTGACTTTGCTGCAAATGACAGAACCAGAGAGGTAATGCACAAAGTGGAATGTTACACCCATACTGGCACTGCCATCTCTACCCAGGCACATGCAGAGCGATGCTCTGCGCCAGTGCAGTGTATCTAGCTCCTCTCTAGGCTTAGGCTACTTGTAGGGGTACTTTGGCCAGTGGATGCACAGGATGCCATCAGCCTTTTCTGCAGAGAGATCAGCTGGAATGGGACATCTTGTGTAACTCTGCAGCAGAAGGGAGTATCGCGTTAAAGGAACGTTCTGCATCTAAATTTGTCTTTTGGAAAGGTCTAGAGGGAAAATGGCAAAAGAATCTGCAAGTCTGTGCAGAGTGATAATCCATGCTGAAAGAAATCATCGCAGGCACGAGCGGATCCGTTTACATCAGCTCTGACTTCTCACTTCACGGAGATCGTGTGCTGCCATCACACACTTAGCAAGGAATTTTATTCCCACTTTGGAGTTAATGGATGTTTGGGGAGAAGAAGAATCTATTAGAAATCTCTTTCTCTGTGGAATTTTAGGGTAATTGGAACAAACTCCACAGAATCCCTGCAGCGCCTGATTGCTTTTGCTCCTACTGAATCCCTAAAGGTTGATCCATAAGGACATTTTGCCATGAAATGATAAAATCCACAAATGGAAATACTCGTTTTTAAAAGGTATCAGAGGGGGATTGAAAACATCCCAGGAAGCGTCTCAGGTTCTGGTGCTATCAGCATCAACAGGCTCTAGCCTTCCCTTTAGGCTTCTCAGAGGCTATAGATCCCCAGTCCCTCCTGGGGAATTGCCCCCTGCCAAAGTCAGTGAGGCTCCTGGAACTATGATCTGAGGCAGTGGCACTGTGCCAAAAGAGCTTTCACGAGGTCACCTATCAGGTCTAGTCGTTCTGTCGTGGTTCTGCCCATTGCTCCATCAGCTCTGAGTCTCAAAGGATTGAAAGGAGTTTTCCATGGATCCAGCAACCCCCCGGTACCTTACAAAGCTTCGGGAGGATGAAATACACAGCAGAAGGAATCCACGTGTCCTTCCCAAAACACAATGGAAGAACTGCCAATTAATAATCACTGCATTATAGAGGGGAAATACAGTTGCCAACTGGCATCTTCCATTTGCTCTTTTCTCTTAATGGAGAAAACTAAGTGTCAGGGAATAAGAATGACCAGAGAGTGCTCCTCTGAGGAGGTAAAAATCATACAACTCGGAGAAAGAGCTTAACCTTCTCTGAACACAGCCCATCTTAGGTTATGAGGGGGACATTCACTTCCTACCTGCACAAACAGATCGATAACAATGTCCATTTGATCTGCAAATGAAAATTAACCGTCCCATTGATTTTTTTTCCTCTAAAATCCCATGAAACTCTGAGAAGGTCCAGAAATAACCTCTGAAGACAATTACTGTTGTAGTGTGTTTCTTCAGGGAAATGCCCTGGGCATTTCAGGGGCACTGACATCTCAACTGTCCTTAAACAAGCCCAGGCCACTGCTCTGCAGTGAATCTGGAATGGTTCCATCATTGGTAGCTCAGTACAGAGTAAAGAAGTGCTCTTAGACAGCTCCAAACCTACACTCACGCTGTGACCTTCACTGCAGGGAGACAGAGCATTTCTGGAGCAAAGACATCTGGGCACCCTGGTCATTGCTCCTCCCTTGCATTGCATGAGAAGAGGCCAGCACCTCCAGGCTCATGGGAACCATGGGCAGGGGCAAGGCAATGGCTGGAAATTAAAGCAGTCTGTGCTGTTTCTTAACATTATAATCCCTTCTGCTCCCCCAAAACCCCACAGGGCAAAGCACCAGGCTGTCAGCAGTTGCTGCCGTTGCTTGTGTCCACCAGCTTTGCCTCCTCTGATGGACACAACGGTCATTAGTCCAGGTGGAGGGAAGGAAATTCTGACCTCTGTTCTCCCACCCTGAGATTCACTCCAGATTCCTGGGAGGTGACCAAAGATGAGGACATAGTGTGAATCTCCCAGGAAAGAGGTCTGGGGTCTGGCAGATTTCCCACAGCGCTGCTGCCCCTCTCTAGGAGAGGAGAGTTCAGACAGAACATCCACATCAACTTCACACACACCTCATTACCTACTTCCTTTGTCGTTGTTGTAACAGCACCAGAGAAGGCAGACTCAGATTTAATGAGATACGGAGAGGGAGACACGGTCCTGCAGGTAACAAATCTCAGGCAGACCTACACAACTGCTCAGCATCTCCTAAAAACAGATGGCTCCTGTCAAACAATGGCCGCAGCACTGCATGAGAGTGGCCACGCTGCCAATCTCATTGTGCCAGATACTGCATCTATCTCTCAAGGTACAGACTGTGTTGAGAGGTGCTGTTGAAAGGCCAGAGCTCTGAACTGGCTCAGCTCCAGTCTGAGTGGGGACATCTGGCCCCAGCCCCCGATATTTAAGTTTTCCCCTCAGTCTTGAGCCCAAGTGCCCTCTTGCAGTCAAACCTTGCTTTTCCCTACAGACCTTCTCCTAAAGACCATCTCTGTTGCGAAGAACATCAACAGATGAGAAATTCTAGTTACACACATGGGAAACCTGGGAAATAACACAGAGAGGAGTGACCCCAGTCAGGCAAGGTGTTTCAAATCCTAGATGAAGGCTCACATCTCAAGACGATTCGTCTGAGGGACAGAAGACTGATGACCTGGGAACATTTTATCAGTCCCCTGCTTTGAGATAGGATGGCCTGTGTCTCCTGCACTGACCGTGCAAATCAGTGTCACGGTTGAGTTCCCCAGGTCCCTGCCCTGGTGCTGTCTGGCACCAAATCCCACTGTAGGGAAGGGGCTGGCAGGTGGCCACCATTCCTGAAAGCCAAGCCAAGTGTTCATTCCAGAAATCCTGGGTTTGACCCTGACATTCCTAGCCCTAGCGAGGTCAGGACCTCAAAGCACTAAATAGTGGTCAAACATTGAACAAGCAGGTCCGGGACCGGGCCTGAACAGTCTAACAAGGGAAACTAATAACGTTTAAGAAAGGAGATAGAGACCCAGTTGATTCTCCAAGGCCTGGTAGCCGCAAAGCAGCAGAGCTTGCTCAGATCTGCTGAGCTGAGACCTGTTGAATAGGTCAGGCTGCCTCCAGAGACCCAACTGTCAGGAGCTGCCCAGACTAAGAGTCTTCCTGGTGCCTCTAGAGATGATCTTAACCCTGAATTACGAGGCAGCATGGCCCTGAGGCAATAAAGCGAGGCCATGATAGATGCCTTATGGAATACCCTAGACAGGATAGACACAAAGAGATTTGATTACCCTTATCTCTGCCTGCAGTACAATATATTGTGATTTAATGTGGAATAATTACATTCCCCCTTTTTTTTTAATCTTCTGAACACTGGAGACCTCAGAAAAATAAAAAGTAGCTTGTCCATCTTTCTTTGTTAATTATTTTTAGCGCAGATTAATTATGAGATCTTCCTGCACAGTGGCAGAAAGGGTGACCGTGTTTTAAACCCACTTCAACTGGTTAAAACACTCCACTGCCTCCAGCTGATTGTCACCCATCCCAGTCAGCCCCCAGTATGGTCCTTCGGTTGCTGGAAGGGAGCACCGACTGTCCTGTGTTGACTGTTACACAAATCGATAACAATTGCAACCATGGTCAGCCTCAAGCTAAGAAAAAGCAACAGTAGGACTGCTGGCCTAGGGTGAAATAATTAATGCAAGTTAGACATTCAAGATCCTATAAATTAGCACAAATTCCCTTTGCACTGTAATTTCAATTCCTGTCACAGTGGATCCAGGGAGAAGCTGTGTCAGGTGAGTTACTAGCGGCTGAAGACAGAGGGTTGGGAATAATGGGCCAAATTCAAGTTGCAATTTGTCATCCTTTTGTTCTTACAGGGTTTTTATTATCCCAGCACCCTTCAATCACAAAATCATTCATCCTTTCAGAATTGATCCGTCAACTCTTTCTACCTGTGACCTGTAGGATGTTGCCACTTCAAACTGTTCAAAATGGCCTGAGCTGCAAACCTTTTGGCTCTCTAAGCTGAGAAGGTCCATAGCTCTTATTCCTGACACCATAACCCTTATAACACCACTAAATCATGGAAAGTCACCCCATCAGGAGGTGCTTCAGCACAAACCAAAGGCCTTTAGGGTGGCAAACATGTGGCTGGGTTTGGCAAATCAGGTTTGCAGTGGTGTAGACCAGAGTCCACTCCTAACATGAGGCTGGCCTGAGCACCACTGGAAACCAGGGCCAGCCTTGGTGATCTCACTATTCATGGCACCTGTTCACCCTCACACATAGTTTTGGAGGGAGCCCTTAGGTTCCTGTGGTAGGAAGAAGCAGAGTAGAGTCTGATTTAGGGAGGGGGAGTGAGCACCCAGCAATACTCCTGGTAACATCTCCTATTTCTCAAAGCAGGAGAAAGCAGCAAACAAACAAACTCTCATGATAAAGCCCAGGCTGACTCAATCCATACTCCCAGTAAAAATCAGGAGACCATCCTGGGAACAGTTTCCAGAAGGACAGACTGTGCTCTCAGCCCACTGGAGGACTCCTCACAGAAACTCTTTCCCCATGTGCCAGTAGTTTGCAGTGTGCTGGGCTGGGCTCATCCATCTTCACTCTTCCAGCCTATGCGGAGGAGCCAGCATGGTCAGGGGAACGCAGCAAGCATTTCATGGCTCATGCTGGAACGCAGCTTGTTTAAACCCTTCTGGTGAGGAAAGCAAACGTTCCCGGTCAGGCAGACCTGTGGGTTGACTGGGCTTTGCCTCAGGAAGAGGGTGGGATTTTTCACACCACAAGACAGGCAGAGAGGGTTAAATACCTTCAGGAGCATTAAAAGGCTGGGAGGAGTTCAGCAGGTTTCTAAGAGAGCATCACCTTCCTCTGAAAGTCCCACAGCTTCCTGAGGCAAAAATTCCCCCTGTAGCCAGAGGCCTGGATCAGAATTGGAATTGAAATAGAGCTGTCAGGGGTCCTTCACTGGGAGGAGGGAGAGAAGGTTCCCAGGAGGAACCCCGCAGGGCTTTGGTCCCTGTCTGAAGAGGCTCAGTGATGCTCTCACACTAACAATTGCATTTCTGTCCCTGTGAGCTGCATTCACTGCCTGGGTGGGGCATTTGCTGCTGCTGTGCTGGGGGGAATCGCTTAAGAAATGAAAAAGTCGTTCTCTATCACCAAATAGGGAGGCAGGGCGGGGAAAGGGAGGGTGTTTGGGGGTGTGGGGGGCTCCTTTCTTCTTCTGCCCTCCTCCCCGTGCACACACACACCTGCAGAGAGCACACAGAGAGCATTAGAGGTCTGGCAAGAAGGCTCCAGGGGAGATGCTGCTTCTCAGAGGAGGACACCGAGTGCCACACACACGAGTGACATAAAAGCAAGAACCTGCAGGGCTGGAAAGGACACAGCCCTTCTGCAGCATGTCGTGGGTTACAGCTGCACCTCACACACACACACATCCGTCCATCCATCCATCCACATGTACCCACCTTGTCATTCAGGTTCTGCAGCGCCTCCTTCCCAGTGGCACTCCTGATCTCCACCTTTCTCCCGAAATCAACAGATGGTTCCCCTCCCTTCCCGCTCTGCCTGGAATAGACGGACTGAGCATCCGGACCCAGGTGGGCAACGTCCTTCTGCTTCGCGACCACTTTGTTAGATCCGCGGCCCACAGAGAGCGAGTCGAAGTCGATGGTCTTGTTCTCCAGGGAGCCTTCCACCGGGCAGAACATGCCACAGAATTTCTGCCGGGGCTTGGGACTGCCCGAGCCCAGGTTTTTGAAGAAGGCTGGGACTTCTTCTTCCTCACCTTGCCGGCCACACTGCTTCCTCTCAGCCATGGCTCGGGTGGGCTCCCTGCTAGGGGAAAAGAATAACAGCAGTAACCAGGAGGATCCTTCACACACACACACGCACAGACATGGAAAAAATGAGAGGAATGAAAAAAACAGAAGGAGCTGGCTCTGGGTCCTAGAGCCACGGGCACATCAGCTGCAGAGGTCCCCAGCCCCCATGGGGTCGGTGCAGCCTGTGGCTCGCTCGGGGGTCTCTGGATGCAGCGTAAAGTTGAGGGACGGTTGGGGCAGATCCTGCTGCAATCGAGGGAGGAGGGTTTCAAGTTCCCAGCAGCCAGATGGGGAAGGAGGGAGGGAGGGAGGGAAAGAAGGAAGGAAGG
>VZRI01010359.1:71679-83163 GCA_013397515.1 Upupa epops
TTCTCCTGCTGCCCACATTATTCCTGATCCAGGCCAGGATGCCGTTGGCCTTCTTGGCCACCTGAGCACCCTGCTGGCTCAGATGAAGCCGGCTGTCCCCCTAAGGTCCAGGTCTTGTGTGTCAAGAGGTGGCAGTGAATAACTATTTCCAGAATATTCCTTGAGCATTAAAGAAACAAAGCAGAGACTGAATGGCTTCACTGGGCTGGAATTGCTCTGGCAGAGCACAACAACCGAGAGACCAAGTTGTCTGCAGAGAAATCATTAAGCAGCTTCCCTTTGGGATCTGATAATTGCTGGAGTAGTCAACAGCTTTTCTTGGCGTCGGGCTCTCAAAGCTGAGACACGGGCTTTCAGTAACATTACAGACCAGCAGAAACTCTTTTGATAACTGGCTGAAGCCCATTCAATCGCTGAAACAAAGCTCACTTCTCTCCACAGTCCTTTTCTATCTGCTTATTCTGTGCCTCTCTCTTCCTTGATGGTTTTGTTCTCGCAGCCTCACCTCACGTCAGCCAGCCCTGGTGATTTCTGCCAGTCAAGGTTTGTTGCCAGTGGGTTTGAGGCCATGAAACAGACAGTTTGAAACCCACATTGTGCCACCATGCCCGCAGCCAGCAGTGCAAATATTGAGTCAATTAGAAGGGGATTTTCCAAAGGCACAAAGGGAACTGAGGCACCAAACTCCCAGTGACTTCCAGTGGCCGTGGAGAGTCTCGCTGCCTTCAAATCCCTCCTCACTAACTCTGTGCTTAGCAAAGAAATGGATGTGAGAGGTCCCAGCCCGCTCTGAAAGCAGCTGCTCTGCAGCTACTCCCAGGATGATAATCTCAGGAGGAAGCAACAGAAATCTCTCTGAAACCTTTGGTACTGAAACGTTCTGGTGCAACTGCTGATTTCACCGGGGTCTGCAGATGGGCTGTGACATCCTGAAGCTTTGCAGTAGGTTGTGTGGATTGATTACGGCTGAGGATCGAGCTCTGCTGCTTCCAGACAGAGTCATTAAGAGAACTCGCCTGCCTAACCACAAAAAGGCATCATTAAATATTCACATTTCCTCTGAACACCTCTCTAAGAACGACAGCTAAACTCTCTGTAAGCTGGGACTCGAGAGGAAGCAGCTATTGATCTGTGGACTGCAAGTTATTTACAGCTTTGACAACATTTTCCCCAAAAGCACCCAAAATGGACAACAAAGATCTTGACTGTAACAGTGAGGCTTAAAACAGAGTCCTTCCAAGTCAGGGAGCTCTGCTCAAACAGCACGGGAGAAGCTGTTTGAACAGGGGGTATTGCTGTTCATGGCTGTTGCTGGGATCCTCTGGCTGCTCCAGCTCCCCAGACAAGGGTGCCAGAGCCATGACCCATGTGGCTTCACACACCTTCTGAGCACTACTGAGTAAGTAATGATGACAACAATAAAGGTCACAGAGCAGATCGAGCTCCGTAAGTAATGCGCTCGGATGACTTTGAGCTTTACATCTCTCTGGTTTCCTCTAAGACAGGACACAACAGTTCTGACAGCAAACTAGGTGTGAGAAGCATGCCAGCAGTACCACATAAATAACTGCTAACTGCTTAACACGATCCAGTCCAGCTTCCCTTTCAGCTGCTCTGGAATCCCTCTCTCCTGTCCCTGCTATGTCATGGCAATTCCCATCATCCTTCCCACTAAGCAGAACTGCCTTGTACTGGACTTGTGTAGGACAATGGACCATGACACAGGAGGCTGGGCCACAGGACAGGATGATGGGCTCAGCTTCCTTGAAAACTGGAACCAGTTTCATAGAAATACAGAACAATCCTGGTTGGAAAGGACCTTCCGGATCACAGACAGAGACAGAACCCTCGCTGGGATCAGAGCTCTGCAAAGAACACTCCTCATGCGTATACATGCACACACACGTGTCCCACAGGCACAGAAACACTTCCCTTATCAGGGATTCAAGACTTCCCATTGCAGAGATCTGAGCTAGACAAGAGAAAAGGGAGGAAGGACACGTCCAGGTCCAAGTGAAGAATAGATGCTGGCTGGAAGTGCCCAGGTGAGGTCAGAAGATGCTGTTTCCTGTGCTGACGGCTGGGTTCATGAACATCACTGGCTGAAGGCTCTTCCACCTCACCGCCCAAAAGTGATTTCCCCTTAAGCTGCACTAAGCAGCTTCGCCTGACGGGCTGTTTGGTGCTGGCTGTAGAGCCTATTTAAAACCCTTCGTGGCACTGCACACAGGTGGGTGTTTATGGCAGAGCTCTGAATACTCTGCTCGCTGTAGTTACACACACGCAATGACCTACTGGGTGAACTCAAGGAAAGAGAAACAGGAAGCCCCCTGATGAAGGAAGATAGAAAATAGCCTGGCATGCTTCATCCTGCAGTAAAGATGCCAACCAGAGACAAGAAACCCAAGGAGAGAATCTCTGCACTGCAAAGCTCACCCACATAAGGGCTGAGGGGGCCATCGTGCCAGGCTGATGCCATTTCCAGCTGCCAAAGCAGGGCAGAACCTACTAAAGCCTACAGATTTGCCAGCGGTGCAGCGCCTTCGAGTGAAGCAGATAGATGGAGAGAGCCTCAGTCTTCAGTGGCCTGTCCAGTCATTTTTAGGGTATTCAGCCTCCTGGGCTAGAAAGCAGGGATGGAGAGCAGGAGACACTTTCCACAGTGCAAGAAGAAGCAGTTAACGACTGGCTACATTGCCTGGACATTCCCAAGTCTGTGGGCCCAGATTCATCCCAGAGTGCCCAGTCACTCTCCATCATTTATCAGTGTTCCTAGCTAACAGGGGAGGTCCCAGATGACTGCAGACTGCTAACGCGATGCCCATCCACAAGAAGAGGAGCTCTAGCCAACTCCAGGTTTGTCAGCCTGGCCTTGGTACCAGGGAAGATTACGAGGCAGCTCATCCTGAGCTCAGTCACACAGCAAGTGTGGTACCGTCAGGGGAGCAGGGCCAGCCAGCAGGGGTTTCCATGACACTCAGCTTCCCACAACACTCCACGGTGCTACTGCACCATGCCATGTGCTACATCACACCATGAACTTCCACGCAACCACCGTTTCCAAAGGTCTCGAGCCCAGAGTGTCTGGATGCTGCTCCATGTGTCAGGGGCAAGGCTGACCTGGGATTTGCTTTGACAGCAGAGAAAAGAACGTGGGCCAATATTAACTGCTCCATGCTGAATATTTCAAAGCAAAAAATTGTCAGATTTGGAAAATACTTCGGGGGAAAAAAAAGTCACACTTTGAAAAGCAAGAAATCACAGAATCATTGAGGCTGGAGAAGAACTCTGAGCTCATCCAGCCCAGCACAGGTCCAACATCACCACAATAAACTAGACCAGGGCACTAAGTGCCAGGTCCAATCTTTGCTTAAACAACTCCAGGGATGGAGACTCCCCCACTGCCCTGGGCAGTCCATTCCAATGTCTAACCACCCTTTCCATGAGGAAGGGCTGCTTAATATCCAACCTAACCCTGCCCTCTCATCCTGGTGCTGGTTGCCTGGGAGAAGAGTCCAACCCCCACTTGACTACAACCCCCCTTCAGGGAGTTGTAGTCTTCCCTGAGTCTCCTCTTCTCTAGGCTAAACACCCCCAGCTCCCTCAGCCTCTCCTCATCAGACTTTCCCTCCAGTCCCTTCCCCAGCCCCTCAATCTCTTTCTTGCAATGAGGGGCCCAGCACTGCCCTCAGCACTGAAGGGGAGTCCCCCCCCCCCAGTGCCCAGTACAGGGGAAGAATGACATCCCTAGTCCTGCTGGCCACACTAGTGCTGATCCAAGATGCCATTAGCCTTTTGTGCCACCTGGGCATCCTGCGAGCTCACATTATACTGGTTATCAACCAGTAAAACCTCTCTTCTTTCTTGTTTTGACAGAGGTTTCTCTTCTCCCCAGGTGTTAACATCGAGGAGGACCAATACTTGTTTTTAAGCCCTGTTGGTGCTGCTGAATTTAAAAGTTAAGCTAAGGAAGAAAAGGAAAAATGAACCCTGCACTGGGCTGTGCCTGTGCTGCTCAGTTCCTTCATTTTGCTGACACAGCAGGAAAACCTCGCCAGGCCATTCTGCCCAGCAGGAGAGAGTTCAGTCCCTTCTGAAGACGCCTTCAGCCAGGCGCTGGCTACGCAGCATCGACCATCGTTTGTCATTTTTGAAAACCTCATCTCATTACACTTGGAAGAGACAGCACGGACAAAGGCAGCTTTATGAGCCTCCCTGTACCGCTGGGAAACGAGGCACAGCGATTCTAATGACCCACCTCAAACCCCAGGAGCAGCCTGTCACACCGACTCTGGGCCAGGCTCTTGCTTGGCTGGAGCCAGCCTGGGCTGCAGATCCTCCTGCCACCAGCACTGCTCCGTCCTCTTGGTTTTCCCCAGCCCTTGCTCCTAGTCAGGGCAGAGGCCAGCAAAAGACAGGGCTAATGAGAGCAGTGAGAAGCAGGACTAAAGCCGGTAACAGCAGTGCAAAACCCAGACCCCTTCACTGGGGGCTGCTGCTCTGCAGAACCCATTAAGTCTGGGGCGGCTGCAGTTGCCGCTAACATGAAGCACCGTCCTTGTGTTGCACTTATTTAATCAATCTAATCTTATTAAACTGCATTACAAGCTTCTATTTCATAAATCCATGCTCCTGCCAGATCACCCAGAGAGAATTAACTCCTGAGTGGACGATGCCTTCCCTCCCACCCACTTCGCAGAAGGCACTTCTGGGACAGCTCACAGTCATCCCTGCCAGTGACCCGGATCCCAGGGCTCGGAGCAGGCTCGGAGCACTTGGCAGGTGCCATGGACCAGAACATTGAGGCACAACAGGAAACCCCAGCCAGCAGCACTGGGGTCTCTTGGATTAGGGAGGGGGTGATGGCACAGGGGGCTGCTCTGGTGAGGGGGTGGGAGAGGCTCTGCCATCTGCAGCAGACTGAGCACAGGGCTGCCAGCTGCCGCTTTTGAAAGGAGCAGTGATGAGACCCCAGCACATGGGGACCCCTCACCGTCCTCTGCCAGGGTACCCCTGCACAACCAGACATCTGCCGGAGCCACAGCCCACTCCAGGCAGCATGAGGAGGGACACACAGGGTGGTTGTGTCCCCACCAGCGAGGCACACACTCTCATCTGAACATTTAGGGAGGATGGGAGCATCCAAGGTGCTGCTTGAACACCCACATAAACGAGGTACTGGTGGTTCAGAGAGACCAAGGTGCAAACCCTCCAACATAGGGAAGTATTTGCTTAGAACCATCCCAAGAGCCTGGTGTAACGGGGTGAAAACACGGGGTGTTACTGACTCTTGCAGAAGAGCAGCACCCAGAACTCCGTGTTCCATTCAGAGCAGAACGGCCTTTCCTCCCTCTTTTTGCTCGGAGTTGGGTTTAATGACCTGAGGACAACGTGAAAAAATCCATGAAAAGAAACCTGAGGGAATCAAAATGTCAAACTCCTGCCTGCCACCCCATCTGAATCATCTCATCTGGGGGCTAAGCAGGGCTTTGTAAGGTTGAGTTGCATCAGGGGAGGGTTAGATTGGATCTGAGGAAGAAGTTCTTTCCTGAGAGAGTGGCTGGGCACTGGACCAGGCTGCCCAGGGAGGGAGGGGAGTCCTCATCCCTGGAGGGGTTTAAAAAACAAGTAGCCAGAGCACTTGAGGCCATGGTCTAGGGGTTGGGGGAGATGCTGAGATGAGGGCTGGGCTCGGTGATCCGGGAGGTCCTTTCCAGCCAAGAGGATTCTGTGAGTTGTACTTTTTGAAGGACCAGAGAGAAATGTCAGTACAAAAAGACATTCTGACTTCAAAATCCTGAGGGGAGCAGGATGGATGCTTTAACCCTTTAAAAAGAAAACAAATGAGTTCCCTCTCACGCATCTGGGGAAGAGTTAGATCTGTCAGAAGCATCGCTCAGGGCGCAGGTTTGATATTCACTCCATGCATTTGTATAGACAATTCCCAAAGAATAGCCACAACATGCCACCCCAGCAGGGTCGCTGCCCAGCCCCAGACTGGTTTAGCAGAGCTGACATCTGGAAGACACCCCGGTTGTGCCCCAGGGATCTCAGCGCTGCCAGCACTGCCCCACTGCAAATGTCAGGGCATTTGCAAACAGCGATCGCGCTGCCATCTAACTCAGACAGCAGTGCTCCAGGGAAGAAGCAGGTTACTCTCCAGCAGCTTTGATACTGGCACGCAGAAGAAAATGGATCACACCTATACCTCCTGCCTGGGCCACACAGCTCCGTGCAAGCAACCGCCCTGGATTTAGAACCACACAACGGCCTCAGCGCTGTTGGGAGAGCAATTCCCCCACTGCCGTTTAAGGCACCGTTAAGGTGTTTTGCTCCACACTCCCAAGGCTGAGCCCCAGATGGGGCAGAACCCTCCTCAGCTCCAACAGCACCCAGTTAGTTTTGAATCCGGATCAGTTTGTCCAGGTTTGCAGAGGAAAACCAACCCACCCCCCCAGTCTCCCTCAAACCATTCCTCTCCCAGGCGGAAAGCAGTAAATTCACATTAGGGTGGGAAATGCGTGCTGGCTGCTCCACAATTTCCTGCTGCCTCTGCTAGTGTGGGTAACGGTAAGACCAGGTAGAGAGCTGAGGGCTGCTCTGGTGAGATACCACAGAGCAATAAGTAAATGCATGCATTTGGGAGGGTCTGCAGAGGCAAAGCATGAGGACACAAAGAACTCTGACTCTGCAAACCTGTCTCCTCACTGATGACCGAATTCAGTCTCTCACCCGTGAGCATCCTGTACAGACACCTCTGGCACCAGGTCACGGCCAAGGTCAGGTCACTGTGGTGCTGTTCTGAGCAAAACCTGTTCGTGTGGCAGCAGCCCCAGATTCCTGAGCTCTTCCCCCAGTTCTGATCTTTATCCTTTGACTGGAGCAGAGCCACTTCCCTTCCGCAGGATCCAGCCACACGACTGGTAGATGGCAGAAATGGCAGCCAGAACCATGTGGTGCTGCTCACAACCAGTTAGCCAACAGCTTCACCCCTGCTTTGTGCTGTTTTCCATGGTAGCAGCAAGTCCCAGAGGGGGGAACGTGCTGGCAGAAGGCAAAGAGCTGCATTGTGTCTGGAGAGGGGATGCCTGGATGGTGATAAAGGCAGACAAAGTCGCCCTTCAGGGCCCAACGCTGGCGGCTGCTGAACCCCAGAGGCTCTAGTGTCTCACAAAAACACCACTGTGACCCCCTGCCTCCCCAGAACGCCCAGTACTCCCTCCTCCACGGATCCAGAGCTTTGCCCATGGAAAGCTGCTTGCTCCCAGAGTCTCCTCTTTGTGCCCATATGGTGCCTTGTTGAATGCACAGAGACAAAAGGAAGAAAACCCAGGCTCACAAAGGAACCCCCAGCTGAAAAAGCACCATCCCTTCAGGGGTTAAAAGTGAAAGCAAGCCTCGAGGATGCTGCAAACAGCAGGGTATCAGCTGGAGCCTCTTCCCATTGCCATTCATAACAAAATCAGGAGGCAGAAAGTTACTATAGCAATGGGGAGACAATGCAGAATGGGTGCTCAGAGGGCAGGGAGAGCTCTCAGCAAAACACAGGGCTCTGCTTCCCTTCATCCTTCAGGGCTGCCAAACACAGACCAGCTCCACCTCACCCATGCACAGCCCCTGGCTCTAATTCTTGTGGTGGATCACCGAATCTCAGCTTCAAGAGCTCCAACAACACAGCAACCATCCTCCACCTGCTGACCCTCCAGGTGCTGAAGCAGCCAAAAAGTGACCCATGGCTGCGCAGGGAAGAGCTGGGCTCCCCTAACAGGACAGGAACAGCACTGGGCAGCAAAACAACAGTGGGCACTGCCTTCGCTCAGGCAGTTTATCGTTCATTTCACTCTGGCACGGATTTGTCGGCCTCCAACACGTTGAAGATGTGCTGGTGGCTGGGTGCGATTGCACTGACCAGCAGCGTGACGGGGGATTCTGCAGTGCAGACGCTGAGGGTCAGGTTCAAACCTGCTGAGCTGGATGGACTCAGTCGCTGGTTTAAGCGCTGCAGTGGGATTTGCCACGGCTGAGGCAGAAGCGGCACGCGAGTCCTGGATGTGGCTCATCCGCAATGGATAGGGCTGTGCTGGTGCAGCTCCCGGGGTCAGCGTTCCCAGATGCGCCGAGGCAAAGCTAAGCTCATTTCTTAGCAGTTCCAATCGTCCAGACACAAATGGAAAAGCCCTAGGGAATACGAGAGACCAGGAGGACTGACTGGGACAGAGCTCGGGGCCCCTGGAATTGCAGCCAGCCCCACATGAGAGGTCAGGTTGGTCTGGTTTGCAAGCAACAGCACAAGACCTCCTCCTACACCACAGGTCATTGTCTAATGGTCCAAACTCACCCTACCTACCCAGCAGCAGGGACACGGGGTGTGGTGCAAGGCTGTAAAGTGAAAAGCAAGAGACTATCAGCCAGAGAACAAGACATGACGAATAGAAATTGAAGCAGCCGTAATACCTGCTGACCCGGGGGTCCTTTAGCAGATAAGGGAGGCGTAAAAGTGGCTTCAGACGGCCGCTTGTGTCTCCATCTCATTTATCCCCATGTCAAACCCAGCAATTAAACCCAGACCTGAAGGAATTTTCCTGCTTGTGGAAGGCTTTGGGCTGTTCCAGCAGTCACACTCTGAGCTCTGCCACAGATTTGCAGGGTTAGCAAAGAGCGAGCAGGCTGTGGCTACCTAAACTTCTCCTTGCAGACCCTGTTTTCATCCCTCCATCAGCACCACCAGCCTCAGCCCATTCTCAGGGCTGCAACCAAACCAGCAGCAAACAGTCACCCCCACGGGGCGCCTCTAATTCAGTCGGTGAGACAGCAGAGCCCCCCACGGTCTGTCGTTTGCCTAACAGATCCCCCCCTGACTTCTCCCATTGCCACTGCCGGCCAGTTCTGGGCACAGAGTGGGGGGCTGCAGCAAACACTCCGTTCGAGCGCGGCCCCGTTGCCTTGGTTACCCACCATCAAGCTCGGTCGTGATCTACCTTCGCCTTGGTTTTGTCTTGTTTCTCGTGGCATCGAGAGATTTCTGCTCATGGACAGAAAGTTGGCCTGGAATGAATCGATTAAATAAATCAGACATCGGAGGGAGATGCTCTGAGCGTGAGGGACTGTGCAGATCACAGGGGCAGGGAGAAAGAACAGAAGCAGCAGCTACAGCAGTGGGGTAGCTCAGACCATGTAGTGGGTTTCACAGAAGCACAGAGTTGTTGAGGCTGGCAAAGCCCTCTGAGCTCAGCCAGCCCAGCCCAGCCCCTAACATCCCCCCATCAGCCACACCGGGCACTCAGGGCCACAGCCAGGCTGTCCTTCAGCCCTCCAGGGATGGAGACTTCCCCACTTCCACAGCAAAAAAGGCTCAGAGCCTCCGTTCTGAGGAGCTGGCACTCACTCTACTGTCAGGAACTGAAACTGGGGCATGACTGGTGCCTCAGGTCCTCCACACTGCCCACTGGACATGGCCAAACAGCAGGGGAGGGAAGAAATCCCCTTACACCTATTTCACAGAGGAGGGAGAGAAGCCTGGAGACAGGATGGCTGTTGGGGGCAGCAGATGACTCTGCCAAGAGAAGGACAACAGCAGGAATGGTACAAGAGGTGCTGCTGCTTGGAGATGCAGCTGGAACAGAGGAGGTTCCACATCAAGAGGCACCCTCTTCCCAGTGAGGGTGCCAGAGCCCTGGAAGGGGCTGCCCAGGGGGGTTGTGGAGTCTCCTTCTCTGGAGTTATTTCAAACCTACCTGGATTGTTCCTGTGTGACTGGATCTAGAGGATCCTGCTGTGGCAGGGGAATTGGACTGGATGATCTTTCGAGGTCCCTTCCAATTCCTAACTGTCTGGGATTCTGTGATTCTTAGCAGGGGGCACCTCAGCAGAATCACCACATCTGCTTGGTCCTCCTGCCACAGTCCCCCTGGGCAGCCCCTTCCAGGGCTCTGGCACCCTCACCAGGAAGAAATTGCTTCTCCTCTTGATGTGGAGCCTCCTCTGTTCCAGCTGACACCTGGTGCCCCTTGTCCTGGCATTGGGTGCCCCTGAGCAGAGCCTGGCTCCTTCCTCCTGACCCCCATCCTTTCCATCNTGACCCCCACCCTTTCCAGATTGATCAACAGTCATGGGGTCCCCCCTCAGGCTCCTTTTTTCCCAGCTCCAGAGCCCCAGCTCCCTCAGCCTTTCCTCAGCAGGGAGCTGCTCCCCTCCCTTCATCATCTTTGTGTCTCTACGCTGGACACCCTCCAGCAGCTCTGTGTCCTTCTGGAACTGAGGGGCCCAGAACACAGTACTCCAGATGTGGTCTCATTAGGGCAGAGTGGAGGGGGAGGAGAACCTGTCTCTACCTGCTAAGCACCCTGCTTCTAATCCACCCCAGGATGCCATAGGTCTTCTTGGCCACGAGGGCATGTTGCTGGCTCCTGGCCATTCTGCTGGCCACCAGGACCCCCCCCTGGTCTGGTGCAGCTCCACCTCCGAGGACTAAGGTATAAAGAAAGCACCACGCAGCTAACCCATCCACCTCCATGCAACAAAGATCACGCAGCTCCACTGATGTGGAAGCCACGTCTCGCTCCTCACCGTCTCTTGATGCTGAAGCTTAATTAGATCTTCCAGACAGAAAGAATCCACCCAGCAGGCACAGGAGTGCCAGCAAGGGCGAAGGATGAGGAATGTTAATTGCGCTGCACTCCCTTCAGTGAGGTTTCCTGCAAACGCTGCATTGCAGGGACCCAGCAGACCAGACCTGAGAGCACAACTCGCCTCCTCCCAAGGAAACACGACCACCTGAAGGCGAGCTGCAGGACCCGCCGGCTGCGTTCACCTCCAGGCACTGGTTTGATGCAAGGACATCCTATAAGTGAAACCATTTGTCACTCGAACGGAAGGGGGGAGAGGAAACGGCCAACCTCTCAGCTGACTTTACCCTTCCTTGTAACTGCTGGTCCATCACCCCGCTCCTCTGTGCCTCCCCAGCCCCGGCCGCGGTCCAGGCTGTCAGCAGCTCTCACACAATTCTTCAGACTGTTGCTGAGAAAACGCTTCATCCTGTGGTTCACGGATCACGACCGAGGGGCCGGGAAACAGAGAGCGTTTTCTACCCCCGTGACTGCCCTGGATCCAGTGCTGCAACAGCAGAATCACCGCTCAGCCCCACGTTACCCCAGCAGTTCTACAGCGAAGCGCTAACAGCGATGGGAAGAGGTCCACTGAGCCCCCCTGAAACCAGAGACGCTGTCACGAAGCAGCTTTTAGTTTGGGGCACAGAGGATTGTTCAAGTTGGAAAACAACTTTAAGATCATAGAATTGTCAAGGTTGGAAAAGACCTTCCAGAGCATCCAGTTCAATCATGCCCCTACAACCCCCAAGCACTTCCCCTGCTCCTGAAACACTCTGGCTGCCTGGTTGCTGAACTCCTTCAGGGATGCTGCCTCCACACCTGCTTGGGCAGCCTGTGCCAAGGCCTCCCCACTTTTTCTGGGAAGCAGTTTTTCCAG